>JAXBDA010002416.1:0-42858 GCA_036023075.1 Gaultheria prostrata
TTTTGCCCTTAAAAGTAGATTCTTTTTTGAAAAGGTAGTGGGTATTATTATATTGTTAAGGGTAAGTAGTGGAAAGTAGATGTAAAAGTTGTAAAAGTTGATGTGAGAGAAAATAAGTTGGAATTACAAGGTAACACACTTAAAAAGGGACGGAGGGAGTATTAAATTTTGCAATATTATCTATGAAACGTTAAGAGGCGTAGTGGTTGGAGTGGTAGTTTAGGAATCGGAATCAAAGTCGCGAGTTTGGTACCAAGAATAAAGGTGTAATTCTTTTTTTAGTTTTTTTTTTTAACTGCAAAAAAGGGTGAGAGGGGGCAACCGGCCAGCATAGCAACCCCCTGGACGTAACCGTAGGGGTTCCCAACCCGCCAATTGAATGTCCAGTTCGAGCCATAGCTACTATCCATGAAAACAAGCCGTCACCACGGCACCACTTAGGTACTCGAAACCGAATCTTCTCCGGGAATGTGAGGCACCCTATTCACCAGACTACCACCATCAATGGTTGTCTTTTTAGTTTGGCCGCTAATTTCGTCGCCAAAATTTTGTATTTTTCCCACATGAAATTTTGTATTTTTCTTTTTACAACTTTTTTTTATCAGGGAAGAAACATTTTTATTAACCATATCTTTTACTATTTAAAAAAAATAAAATTCCTGTTTCAGCTTTTGCAGAAGTTATTCTTATTTTCTATTTGGAATCCATGGAAAGCACAGAAATGTTGAATTTAAAACATGTCGGAATGCATATTATCCTTATATAGTCCTACCAAAGATCTTGGCTGCCAGGACATTAAATTTGATAGCAATGAGTAAGGCTAATAATTAAGGTTGGGACTACCACCAATTAGTCCAGGGTTTGATATCATTCTAAAGCTTACGCATGGTGTCACTCCCTCTTCAAGACCAGTACAGACGTTGAACCTCTATTATCATTGAAGCTATACGTAAAGTTTTAAGGAAAGTATGTTTATAGAATTATATATATAGGTTGCTTGGCAATCAAGGATAATGAGCAATGCTTTCAGTATTAAAAGTTAGTCTTTGTGATTTTGACCTTCAATCTTATTTTTGTAGTAATTTTGTTTTGGTAATGCATCTATATATATTCATAGAAACCTGTAAGTTAGTCATTCGAGTTCTCACACTAGCTTCGTGCTAATGATTTTTGAACAAAATATTTTCAGGAGATCCAGAGTGATGCAAATCTTATCCCGAGCTTGCTGATTAAAGGAACAATTTCATTTATATATGTTCTTGTCATATCATACTCTGGCAGACTCTATAGTGTGATTGAGACTTTATTTATGCTGTAATGTTTGTTTAAAGGATTTAGTCTTGTGGTATTGTAATTTGTGTTTAAGGATTTACTCTTGTGGTATTGTAATTTGTCTAGTTTGACTATCAGATCTTTTTTGGTTGGGCTTGTAATAATAAGTATTGGACTAGGCAGCTTTGGATTTAAGTTTACATATTTCTATATTAAGTTATTGTGAAGAAATCCCCAAACATATTCATTAGAAGGCCTCATTTGAGTTTTTAGAACTCATCGGCTGGTTTTTGTAATCTGGAAGGATATTGTGGGTGCAGGTGGTAACAATCAACAGGTTCATGATTTGGTTCATGGAAATGATCTGGTTTTAAAGACGAGATGGGAAAGTCATTAAATTTTGGGAAGACGCGGGTCTGGGAAATGTGACACTACTAGGAGATGGTAGCCTGTTGGAGAGTAGCCGCGTAATGAATTCTGTAACATCTTTTTGTAGAGATCACTGTAACAATGCCTACGGGAAGGGGAAGCAGTGAACAACCTTGCTTGGAGAGGAATTGACCCTGCAGCTAAAGTGGAATTCTTTTGTAGGCTGGCTCTTCAACAAGGATTACAACAAGAGATCTTCTGGATGACTGGAATTCTCTACGTCCTGTGTACCAATTTTATTGAGAGTGCCTGTCATGTCCTATTGCAGTGCTAATTTTGTTGGAAGAGATGGACTGCATGTCTTCAATGGTACTGGGGATTAAGAGTATGTAAATGATAATCAAAACTATATTCTATTAAAAGCCATATAGTATTGTCTTTTGTGCTTTGTGTTGTAATTTACTGATTTGGGCACTAGCAGTAGCATGGTTCTTAATTGTTTTAATCGCGGAAACGATTGACGTAGCGGTCGCGAGTAACGTATATTGGGAGTATCAGTCATTGTGTAACTGTAACGGGAATCAAATCACACTTTACCCGTAAGTTTTTTTGAAGCACTAGCAAAACTATTAAACGTTTCATTGATACACATGGTCTTACCTTATTTACGACAATACTAACTATTTTCAGTGACTTTCAACCAATATTTGACTTTCAGAAGCAATTTTATAAGGTTGAATCAAATGGCGCATTTTTAGGAAATTAATATTGGTATTTTCATAGGGGATAGATTCTCACTATCTAACGAAACTAGGATAGATAATTCTGACACCAACCCAATCTTTGACTATCCAATTTCCACGTGAGAAAATCAAGCTTACTATTCAACATTTTAGAAATTATTGTGAACTCACTAAAACTTGCTAATGGTTCCAAATCAACAGTAGTTAATATCAAATTGCTCCAAGAAATCTTTGATAATATCATAATTGATTATCGGCACAATAGTAAAAAATACTGCGTAACCATGGTAGCACTTCAGAGTTTCCACTTTGTCCATTGCAAATTTATAGTCACAGATCTAATTCATGCAAGTTTCAGCTAGACTTAGTAAACATCAATTGGATTAAATTAGCCGCAAATATTTTCACTACCAAGTCCATGTAAAAAACTGATACAAGATTGTTGGATTTTGCAGATGAGATTCGCAAATCGCAAGGAAAATAAAAAAATTAAGGCATTCGTTAACAACTTGTATAACTCCTACAAGAGATGTAGAGCATGCATTTTCAGCAACATATCAAATCTTTCCCAACGAAGACATTGTCCTTGGTGGCTATATAGCCAGCAAGCTGGCTGGAAAGGGCTATGGTCAACGATGGCTGGCTATGTAGAGTTCCTTTCTCTAAACCTAAATTCCTTCCGCAAGGTCTTTCGGACCATGCCTCTAGCATTGTGAGTGTGATGATTGAGCCTCACAAGTCTGTAGAAATAAGCCACTTGAACTCAAACCTATCTTACCTCCAATTGGGTTCCTACTGAATGATGAAGTAGCACAACTCTCAACCTTCCCCTTTTCCTCAGTTAGATGCTTCATCTATTCTTTTCGTAGAATTCGAAGAAGTTAATTTAGAAATCTGGTTCTCTGACTGCAAAGTTAACTACAAACCAAAGCACCAACACCCGGACCCGTGACAGAGAATATGGCCCAAAAGTAACTGATATGTGTCAATGGGCTTTACTGTGCAAGCTTCGAGCTCTAATTTCATA
The DNA here is from genome assembly GCA_036023075.1 of Gaultheria prostrata. Lineage (NCBI taxonomy): Eukaryota > Viridiplantae > Streptophyta > Magnoliopsida > Ericales > Ericaceae > Gaultheria > Gaultheria prostrata. The sequence continues at coordinate 3,412 of JAXBDA010002416.1, forward strand.
AACTAAATTGGCCCTGCACAAAGCACTAGACAACGTTAAGCCCATCGCAGTAGATATGGGTTTCCATTCGGATGACTTTCATTTTCACTCTGACAATGATAAAGATGGCTACCTCGGAGTGAAGAAACTAAATTGGCCTGGCACAAAAACATTAGATCTTCTAACATCTTATGTTTGATTAACTGCTTCTCGGTAATCGCTGCTAAATCCAATTTAGTTTGTTTAAAAAAAATAAACTTGAGGCTTGAGCGAACTTGAATAATTAACAGCTTCCCAAGGGTTATATATTCCTCAAACAGTGTTAAGAAATGAGCAGATTACGCTACTTTCCAAAGTACAAAGATGTTCGAAAAGACCAGCCATATATAGGGAGAGAATTTAGGTGCCTTGTGATCTTTGTCGGGTTAATTACTTTCAGGGCATGCACTGGTCTCAGGAACATAGTCTCGATGTTCTGACTTTTACTAAACTAATGGCTATTTGGGATTCAGTTTCATACCTTGAAATTATGAATGAACTTAACAAATTCGAAAACCAAAGGGGCACAATTAGAATCATACTGCGAAAGGCACATGTCTAAAACTATTTCGAAAGCAAACAAACAAATAGCTCACAGATAAAAGGAAGTATTTTCAAGCAAGGAACCACAGTTTGCAATGAACTGTAAAAGTGAAGATCTATGTGCAGCTCAAAACAGTGATACAAGAGTTTTCTGATTACCGAAAACTCCTGTTTTCTTGTCAATATTATTATGACCCTAAAAGCAATTAACAGTGTCAATATGTATGACCTCGTAAGAGAAGTTATACTCTTAATGCTAGGGAGTTCTGAAAAACTACAGAAACGAGCGCACCTTTTCCATCACGGTTTCGGTGAGCACCACCATAAGAATCTATCTGCATATTTGTCTTCTCGAGTGCTTCAAGAGCTTGCAATTTGAGATGAAAGCTGCTGCTAGAGCTTTCTCGGTATTTGGTTTTAAGATGTCATATTTTCAGCCCAAGAAAAGTACCCAATAGGTACACGTCTGATGAGAGACTAGTAGTCATCACAAATACTATAACCCCTCCTAACACATGGAAAAATTAAGATCAGTTCTAGTCAGAGTTTTGAGCTGGAAATACACTTCACGTTCTAGAAAAAATATCCACCACGCAGCCGAGAATAAGTCCCCCTAAGAACAGGAAGGAGTATACAAAAGGGGACGAGGGGAGATATTGGTTAAATGAAACAAAAATGTTGTGCAACAGTACTCCTGCACTGAGAGGCAACAATTTTGCTTCATGAAATACTCACCACACTTCTGTTGGGTACTCTTGTAGGAACGTCCACAAAATTCAGCAGGGCCAAAATACTATACCATTTTCCAAGCTCGTTTTTAGCAGCAGTATCATTTCCTTACTAAACAGTACATTTGAAGAGCTAAGAGGAGGATAAACTAAAGGAAAGAAAGAGGAGAAGGTAGACAACAGATTTTCATCATGCAACTGAAAATTTTCAAACATGAAGTTTGCCCCACCCATAAAAAATATGGGTGCCAGCTTTTTTGGCAATAAACAACACAGTACCTTGGCTAGTCATGTAAAATAGGCCGGTTGAAAACTCAAGACAAACTGGCTTGGAATTGCCCTCTATGGAAATACAGCATTTTCTGCAAATTCAATAGTGAGATACAATTGATTGTTGGGCCTGTGAAATTTTATTCTGGTGAAATTCTGCCTCAACCAAAAACAGTTAATTAACAAGCACAATTTAGCAAGTTGAATCTTTTTATATACACAAAAATCCCTTCATCATAAGTTCATCAAATCTTGTCAAAAAAAAAAACAAGTTCATGAAATGATGAAGAACTCAACTTATAAATTTCCAGCAATTCCCAGAGAAAAATAAGGGGAAAAACCCAACCTCAAAATCGAAGCCAGAAATCAAAGCACAACACATTCAAACCAAACGGAAACAGAAGCGTACAACCAAACCCATTCTTCAACCCAATTAACATGCAGAAAATTGGATTCAACAACCAAAAGTAGGAATTGAACACAAACATTACTCACCAAACATTAAAAAAATCCAGATATCTCCAAAGAAGAAATAAACCCCAATCCCAGAAGCGATCAAAATGAGTGAAACACACACAAATCAAGAAACACAAATAGAAAACATTCCCTATAATCACAACCCAGACACATGCAATCAGAGAAACAGAATCGGAAGCCAAAACTACTTCTGTTTAGGCCAAAACCGAAAGCTGGAGCGGACGGGAAAGGTGACGATGTCGGTTTAAGGGAAACGCCAGATTATGTGAACCGTTATTATGGTTTTGATTCAGTATAGCCAAACCTATTTTAAGAAACATAAATTGATTCGGATCAAGTACCAATCGGTATCTAATTAATGTAAAAAATTTACATAATTTTTATTTTTCCGCTTTCTACAATATGAATGTCTTATATCATTGAAATATCACTGAGATAGATAGAAAGCGTACTTAAACTCTCTAAGAGTTGTTGATAAGGAAGGGGATATGATTCAATGTATCCAAATCCATATTGAGAAATAGAAATTCATTTAGATTTAGTGCTAGTATTTATTTTATTTACAAGATATTCATACGTCATATGTGTTATAATAATTTCTACAAAAAGAATTTTTCGGATCATTAAATAATGATCGATCAAGGTAGAAATCGTCAATAGACTACCCAAGAGTTCTTAAAAAGATAATGATGTCGTTTTAAGGGTCATGCCACAGGTATGACGTGGAAAATACTGTATTTTTACAAAAAACAAAAATAAATCTTCAACACACTGATTGATATAGAGGGGTTCACTGACGTCGTTTTAAGGGGCATGCCACAGGTTCAACCTGTGGCATGACGTGGAAAATACTGTATTTTTACAAAACAAAAACAAAAATGATTTTCTCACTTCAACACGTTACACGATGATAGATATAGAGGGGTTCACCGACGTCGTTTTAAGGGGCATGCCACAGGTCGTGGAAAATACTGTATTTCTACAAAAAAAAAAAATGATTTTCCCACTCCAACACGCTGACAGATACAGAGGGGATCACCACCACCGGCGACCCAGGTCCTCCCGCCTCCTCTCCACCTCCGGCGACCACAACCGCCGCCGAGAACCCTTCGAAACAGGCACCACTTTGACCGATCTCAAACCTGTTGTGCGGCGGGCCCCCGAAGAACCTCTAACCGCAACCCAAGATTATTGATGGCTATGAAGTTGGAGAAGTAGCAAACCAAACATATGCAAAATAGGGAGAAACCAAAACCAAAAGCAAAAACAAATAAGAGTGACACCAAGATTTACGTGGTTCGGCTTACATATGTAAACCTACTCCACGGGGCAAGCAAACGAGAGACGATTCCACTATGTGAAGAAAATATGCTCCGAAGAGCTACAATGGTGACAAACAAACAAAGCTCTCGCAAGAGACACTCACCAACCCCAATTACAAGTTCTCTCACCAAAACCCAATACAGATGGAATCTCTCACAAAACAAATCTCTCTCATCAAGTCTCACAAAACTGCTAGGGTTTTAACCAAGAGACGCAGACGGAATAGGATTCCACAGACGTGACCGGATGTCACACAGAAACAGATGATCTTCCAGATGGCCGAAGGCCTACAAAACCCACCATGAAAGGGGCAACCAAAAACTGATGAAGATCATACCAAGAACCCTAATTTCATATGAGACCCCCTAGGGGCCTCTCAAAGGGATGCACTCAAGCAGTCCAAACCCTAATGAGAGAGTAAGGCTATATTTATAGCCACAGAATCCTTCCTAAAGCCAATACTTGCCCAAACAGAATTCCTTGCACCCAAAGTCACAAACCCACAAGGAAACAAATCTTTAGGAAGTTCAAAACAGAACAAAATCGGCTAAAACGCACAAAAGCGGACCCGGTGGTCCGGACCAAGCCTTTCTTGGTCCGGACCAGACATGCTGAGACCAAAATACACCAACCGGGATCTCTCGTCCGGACAGTGACCGGACGAAGTGCGGCCAATGACCGGACAAGCACTCCTGCAAGCATCAAAATGGTCCATACTTGCTTGGTCCGGACCAGGGATGCTGCGAATGTAGAAATCGAGCGAAAAACCAACAAAACCTGACACCCACCCGGAAGGTCTCTCTCTCAGCTTGTTTCATTCGTAGAGATAACCAAATTGGAAACCTAATTCTTGAAAAAACTAGGGTACGAAGTTCAGATCCTAATTCGAACCTTGAGTGGTGTCCTGGGAAAAGTTATGGGTAAATAATCTACTTGCCCCTTAAACTATTCAAAAAATGTTTACTTCCCCCTTGATTGGTGTCCTGTAAAGTTCCATTGTATATTGGAACTTCTTTGACGTATTCTGGATGATTTTCAGCAACCGACCACGAAAATGTAATTTCCTTTACATGCTTTTTTACCTGTAGGTTTGTCTTTATGCAGTTTATTCAATGATGGTTGTGTGATAAGATCAGGACAGGTTGGATGGGGAATGCCACAATGAGGAAATTTTGGGAGTACCAGTTGAGGATGAGTTTGAGAGAGCGAGCTGAGATGGTTTGGTCATGTACAACAAACACCGATAGATGCAAGGGTGAGAAAGGGTGATACGATTGATGTTGATAAAAAGCTTGAGGTGGGAGGACCTAAAGTGACATGGTAAATAGTACAGAATGACATATATTTTTTAATTTATAGGCCTTGATAGAGCGAAAGGTCAACAAAGGATTTTTTTACTATGGTAGACACCATATAATCCCACACAATTGACTGGGGGTGGACACCGATATTTCATTTACTAACACGTTGATAGCTTTATATGGTAAGTGTGGAAATGTGGATACTGCCAAGTCTTTGTTTGATCAGATGCCTGTCCACAGCCTAGTCTCATCTCTCGTGGAATGCCATGATTGCTACCTATGGACAGAACAATGCCGGTGGGAACGCAATCCAGCTCTTCCATAGAATGGAAATGGAGAAGGTTAAATTTGATTAATATCACAATGATAAGCGTCATATCAGCTTGTGCAAATTTGGGAGCACTCAATACTGGAAAATGGGTACATGAACTTGTGAGAAGCAAAGGCCTTGAAACCAATGTTTCAATCACAAATGCTTCAATCGACATGTATGCAAAATGTGGGGACATAGATATGGCCCGGGGTGTTTTTGACAGTTTGCCTCATAGAAGTGTGGTATCCTGGCCTTCAATTATAGGGGCTTGTGCATCTCATGGGCACATGGACGATGCTCTTAAGCTCTTCTCAAAGATGAAAGAAGAAGAAATTACGCCAAACAGCTTCACCTTCACAGCTGTTTTGACAGCTTGTAGGCATTCAGGTTTAGTAGAAGAAGGAAGGAAGCATTTTGAGAGCATGAGAAAAGATTACTCAATAGGCCAAGTGAGCTGGCCAATTAGCGGAGGCTTACGAGTTTATTGATAATATGCCAAGTGAGCTGGTTAGCAATGTTTGGGGAGATCTGCTTGGTGCTTGCAGAATCCATGGTAATCTTGAGCTAGCCGAGGTTGTTGCTGACCGACTGTACAGATTGGAGCCACAAACTTTTAGTTTCTACGTCCTTATGGTAAATATGTATTCTGAAGCTGATAGGTGGGAAGATGTAGCAAGATTGAGAAAGTTGATGGAAGAAAGAGAGTTGAAAAAAAAGATTCCCCGCCATAGTTTTGTGGAGGTAAACCAGATGTTCAATACAATTTTATCAAGTTCAGAAATCAGAACCACAGCCTTCCTAAGAGGCATATTCAACTGGATCATATTCATCTCAAACACAGCAGTTCCAGACCCTTGCGAGTGTTTTCATAAGCACTGGTGTCCTATTGAATATTCAATCTAAAGCTTCTGCCAACGAATATAATCCAAGACGACAAATATGAACACTTTGTTTCTTGTGATTTCACATTGATAATAATCACCGGTTTCCTAATGTTAAATTTGGAGTCCAACATTCCCATTGCTGGTGCAGTGCATTTGAAGTGGCAATAGCCACTTGGGTTGTTGGAAAGTGGAAGACTCGTTGAGATAGTTGAGGGCTATATTGTGACTTTTGATTAAATAACTTGGGGAAACTAAAATAATTAGGGAGATATGTTTTTAAGTGATATCATTTACTAATCATCGGTCATCATCAAGGAGGGAAAAATTCAACCTACATCCTTGCAAAGGAAGACTTGTTCATCCATATGAACTGGCAAAGGCAGAGCCAAGGTCAGACTTGTTCAACCATTTGAAAGACTTGTTCAACCATATGAACTATATTGATATCAATGGTGCAATCTTACCATAAAAATATCCATTTTAGAAATAATTGTGAACTCACCAAAACTTGCTAATGGCCCCAAATCAACAGTAGTTAATATCAAATTGCTCCAAGAAATCTTTGATAATATCATTATTGATTATCAGCACAATGGTAAAAAATACCAAAAATACTGTTTAGATAGACAATAGTGGAAAAAGAGAATCTCAATACAGTTCTAACTTCTAAGTTTTTGGCTCCCTTACAATTTTCGTCTGTGGACTGGTGGTTGAATTGCCATTGAGCCGGACAATATACCATCTTTCTTTCACGGAGGCGGCAGATGTCTTCAACTTCCAACTGGTAATAAGCCTCTATTCCCTTTGTAGAAGGATAAATATCAGTTTTTAATTGTTCATCTTTGCCTAACGATGAGAATTAACATACAGGATTTCTGGGTTCTTGGCACTAAAACTTTGTTTCGCCCCTTTTGTCTATTCCTGTGCCTTTCAATATGCGTTTGAATATTTTTGGCTACTCCTTGTTGGCTTGGTTCTTCCCAGTAATCTTGTCAAACTATGAACCTTAATCTCATTTCATGTGATTTATGTATATGGGCCTCTTTGTTGTGTTTGTGGGCTAAGTAATTTTTGTTTCCTATGTGTAGGGGAGTCGTAATCATCGATCGGACAACTGTCTAGCCGCTTTCTGAAGCATCTCAGGAGTAAGATAGCAACCTCTTCCAGTTAAATAAATTTTCATGTTTGTACTAAAGTTCAAAAGTACTTGTGTTTTGTCCCACCTTCTCTAGGTTTTCTCCCTTTTCAATGTAGTTGAGAATTGCTTCAAACTTTTTCAGTACATTCTATGTTCCAGATCGTCAAGTTCTTGGACTTGGAAATGGGGAATCTCTTTATCAAATTTTCCATGACATTTTAATTTTCTTGCATGGGTACATTTTCGATGTAAGAATTTTCAGTCTTGGTTATTTCTTATGACAATTTCATTCTGTTGATCAGGATTTTTTACTGGAAACATCAGTCTATTTTGTCGGATTTGACTGGGTTCCACAAAGGAAACATCAGTCTATTTTTTCGCTTTAGTGCTGCTGAGTTATTACCTTCTTGCTGTCTTTCTCTAACATTAAATCTTCCTTAAATTCATGCCTTCATTCCTCAGAAACAACGCGTCATTTATGTTGCCTATCTTTCAATGGTTCTGCATCTTGTCTACCTTTTTGCAGGGTGAAAGTAATTGCATATTGTGACTATCTGAGGTTTAGCATGACTATGCATGCTGTCTTTGAAATCATCACCGGCATTGCCTCCGTCACTGTAGATGTTCTAAACCTTTTAACAGGTGTTCTTCTGAAGACATGCTTGATATTTGGCTACTCTTACTTATAATTCTGTCCTTGCATGTTGTACATCTCACTCACTTAAGTTTAAAAAAATCTAGGTTTTATCATGCTTAAGCCATAATAAGCACATGATTATAATAACCATGACAACCACTAACTTGTAGTTTAATCTAAAGATGTAAGTAAAAAGATATACTACAGCAATATAGTTTTCTTTTCAAATTGGAAGGGGGATTTTGAACTGTCTTAGCTAACTTTATTTTTGTTGTAGGTGAATTTTTATTTTTTTTTACTTTTGGTAAAACATTTGACTTTTTGGATTTTCTAGTTGTAGAAATGAAAAAAGTATCATAATTATGGAGCAAAAATTTATCCTTTTGCTTGTTTTTGTCTCTAGTGAACTCTTTTTTAGCTTTAGATTATAATTTTTTACTTTTTCAGTTTCCCTCGTTGATAGGAGAGGTGTTATGAATAGAAATGCAAAGAGAAATGGATGAAGATTGAGTTAACTAACAATGGTGGAGTAAGCAGAGTTTTATTCAGTCCAAGAAATGGTTACAAGGGAGCTTTCATCCCCAACTTTTACAACAAGATTGAATGAATGACAACACAACACAACAGAAATGAACAGACTTATACCCAGCTCTAACGGATTTTCCCTCCAGAACTACCACTTGCCTACCCGACTGAGTTGGCCTACCTAACAAACTGAATCGCAGAAGGGAAAGAATCCCAACTACCACTCCTGCCTTCATGCCTGAGCTGCCACATGGTCTTCCCTTAATCCAGCTGTAGAGTGTGTAGCCAGCTGCGTATCATTCCCTTCCCCTTGATTGAAGCCTTGACCACAATGCAAGAAATCTGTAAATTTAGACTGCAGATGAGAATAAAACTCCCAAGTATCGTCTTCTGGAAACGAAGTCCGTTGAACCAAAAGCTGATTGGCTGGTTAACCCCTATGCTTGACCAAACATCTGTCCAACACCACCATAGGCCTAGGTTCCAAAAGCCCTGCATCATTAACTGGAGGCAAGTCTGAACAAGCCACAACATGCTGGCCCAATATCCGTTTGAGGTGTGAAACGTGGAAAACTGGGTGTATTTTGGAAGTAGGTGGTAAAGCTAGTTTGTAAGCCACTGACCCAATTTTTGTCAGCACTTGATGTGGGCCATAAAACCTGGGGGCTAACTTCATGTTGGTGCTGCACTGGACTGTCCTTTGCCTATAAGGTTGGAGCCTCAAATAAACCCAATCCTACCCACTTGGAATTCCCTCTTAGTTTTTCATACGATGGCGAGCTATGAAGCACCGACACTTCTAGAGGACGCCGTATCGGCGTATCGGACACGGGGACACGGCGGGATACGTATGGGGCGTGTCCCCAAAATTTTTTTAATTTTTTGTAGGGGACATGTGGGGGACACGGTTGGGGACACAGCAGGGGGTCAAACTGTAATTTTTTGAAATTTCTGGGGGTCAATCTGTAATTTTTTAATTTTCAGGGGTCAAATTGTATTTTTTAACTTTTTGGGGGTCAAACTGTAATTATTAATCTTTAAAATTTTAATTTTTTAAATATTTATATGTATATTAATATCTATATTGCCGTGTCTCCCGCCGTGTCCGCGTCCCTTTTTTCAAAATTGCCGTGTCCGTGTCCATGTCCGTATCCGTGTCTGTGCTACATAGATGGCGAGCTTGCAGCAAGTCGTCTTTTAACAGCCCAAAGTAGATTCCATGTCCATACCCCACTGATCCACAACTGCCACTTTTGATGAGCCTCGTATGTAAAGGATAGGAGGGGTTGGTCGTACATAGCTTGGTAGGGGGTCAGTTGAGTGGCAAGTAGTGCTAAACCACCAGTCAGCCAAGGATAACCATTGTACCCAAACCTTGGGCCTGTCCCCAGTAATGCAGCGCAAATGTAAAAATATATTAACCACATCTGTTTGCCCATCAGTTCGAGGATGGTAAGCTCTAATCAAATTAAGAGTAGTCCCCTGCAAAGTAAATAACTCTTGCCAAAATGCACTTGTAAAAGCCGCATCCCTGTCTGACACAATTGTGGTAGGCTTACCATGATGTTTTTGGAGATTATCCATGAGTACTTTGGCTACATATGCAGCTGTATAAGGGTGAGACAAAGGCATATATTGCACATACTTAGAAAGCATGTCCACTACCATGACTTATAGAAGAGCCAAGAGATCTTTCTTGTGGAAGGGCATGAAAAAGGGGGTATTCAAGTTTGTAGCTGAGTGTGATGTTTGTCAATGAAACAAGACAGAAACTGTGGTCAGTACAGGCTTTTGCCACCCCTACCAATTCCAGACAGATTTTGGACTGACATTTCTATGGATATTATTGAAGGACTGCCTTTCTCCCAGGGTAAGTCAGTAATCTGTGCCTGAATGTCCTCCTACTAGATTGTGATGCATCTCCTGCGTAACCATGGTCTTAATAGGGCCCACAGAACCAACCACCAACTTGCCATGACAAGTAAGAATGCCATGCTGCCATGAGTAGCCCTCATGAGGACTGGAATCATCAACAAATCTTGGATAACAGTTTGCTTATTGGGATCAGTTGCCCAAGAATGATGAAGGGCTTTCAACCAATCGGTTTGGACCACTGTCAAAGCTGAGATACTGGTTGTAGAATCCACCTCCTGCCTTGATAGAGCATCTGCTGCTTTGTTGTCTTGACCATTCTTTGTAATGATTACATAAATCAAACCCCAACAGTTTAGTAAGCCATTTCTGCTGCATTAGAGTGGGAATATTTTTAATCCAAAGGTTACTTCAGGCTAAGGTGATCAGGCTTGATAACAAAATGCCTTCCCAAAAGGTAATGGCCCCACTTATGCACTGCATAAACCACAGCCAATAAGGCCTTCTCATATGTGGACAAACCAAGATGTTTAGGAGCCAAGGCCTTACTGATAAAAGCAATTGGGTGGCCCTCTGAAGTCAGAACTGCCCATATTCCAACTCCTGAAGCATCACACTCCACCACAAATTCCTTAGTGTAATTAGGATGAGCTAAAACTGGGTTGTTCATGACTATCTTTAGTGTTGAAAAGCCTTCTCAGCAATATCAGACTAAACAAATGCATACTTCTTAAGCAGATCAGTCGAGGGTTGACAAATCTTACCATATCCTTGAATAAACCTCCTGTAATACCCTATAAGGCCCAAGAGGCCCCTCAAAGACTTAACAGTAGTTGGCCTGGGCCATTTCCTCATACTGTCCAGCTTCACTGGATCTGCTGAAACTCCCATGTCAGAAATAATAAGGCCAAGATACTCCAAACTCCTCTGACCAAAAGCACATTTGGATTTCTTAACAAAAAGATGAGTTGATCTGAGAATGGCTGAGGTGGTCTGTAAGTGTTCCCAATGGTCAGACCAAGACATGCTATAAACCAAAATGTCATCAAAGAAAACCAAGATGAATTTTCTTAAAAAGGGCTTGAAGATGCTGTTCATCAACTCTTGAAATGTAGACGGGGGATTTGTAGCCCAAAGGGCATAAACAAGAAATCATATTGGCCCTCATGTGTATAAAAAGCCGTCTTCCCAATGTCAATAGGGTAAACCCTCATCTGATGGTTACCCAACCCTTAAATCCAGTTTAGAAAAAGCCTTTGCTCCATGCAATTCATTAAGTAGCTCAGCTATGATAGTTTTTGTCTTTGATAGTTAATTTGTTCAATTCTCCAAAGTCCACACCCATTCTCCAAGTACTATCCTTCTTTTTCACCAATTGAACTGTAGAGGAAAATGGACTAACAGTGGGCCTTATTATCCGAGTCTGCAGCATCTCCTTAACCTACTTCTCAATCTCTTTTTTTTTTGTTAATTGTAAGGACATCTATAACGTTTGACATGCACAGGTTCACTACCAGTAAGATAATGACTTTTCCTTTTTATCCATTTTGCAGCATTAAGCAATAAAGGTGACAAGAGGAAGAAGGATTCTAGTTCAACAACACCACGGTGTAATGCTTTTTTTGTGTGTGTGTGTGTGTGTGTGTCTGTAGTTTCTGCATTTAATTCTAAGTAATTAAGCTTTTGTAACATGAATGGAGTATATCTTAGCTTCGGTCTTCCAAGTTACAAATGATCACCGGCTAATCAAAAATCACAAAAATGAAACTGGATTCATTTTCGATGCTAGATTCCAAAAAGTTAACTGAAATCATGTAGTGTCAGCTATAATCTCATATTCATAGACCGATACGTGAAGTCTTTAACGTGCATATTGTGGATATCTCGTACATGCCCATATTATGGCTTGACTCCCTGGGTATGATAGGCTGCACTATCTAATCCCTTCTTTCCATGAAGTTCTCTTTGAGCTTCTGTATTCTAGTTTCAGAGACCCTATCTCTCTTGCTGCCAAACTGCTTCCCATTTTTCCCCGTCCTACTTTCAATCCTTTGTGTCTGATGGGTCGACCACTCTCTGGTAAAACTACATTAACTCTATTGATACTTTGTACATTTAGAACTCAACAAGTATATGGTACCTCCAATAGTTTGACTGATCAAAGAATGTACATCTATTGCGTGATGAGAAAGCTGGTGAATGATGATTGCCATGTTTTGTTTTGTTATTTTCTCTGGTGGGTGTGGTTTTTTGTCTTAGTAGCAGTTCCGGCCAAGAGTGAGAATTCAGATATGAACCAAGTCAAGATAGCATATTCTTATTTGATCATAGAGGATACTTATCTATGATGTTGTTATTCATACGATGATATTTTCTACTCCAGCAGTAGTGTTACTTGTTATATTAGGATTTTTCCAATACTATATAATATCGGTAGGTTATCTTATCTTCATTTGTAGTTATCATTTGGAATAACTATTGCAAGGACCCTTCTCTTATTGTTTTAGAGAGTAAAGTAAGTTACATTTCATTGACAACAATAAAACAATACAAGAGAGATGAGAGAGAGAAAAATCAAAGAAGTTAGCAAGAAACCAACTACGACAAAAAACAAACACCAAAATCTTAAAGTCCTCAAAAGCCAAAACCCCTAAAACACATTGCACTCCCCCATGTTCACCCCAAGAGCTGTTTCCAGCTGGCCATACCCCAATACAATCATTCCAAATATTGCAATTAATGCAACACCCATCCCAAAGAGTTATGATATGGAATTGTTCTCTCTTTAGTAATGGAGTGGATGCCTTTAAAACCCCTAGTTACAGATTTCTAGGGCGCCTTAGTTGCGGATTATATATGTTCATTGTTGTATTGTTCTTTCTTTATCTTTTGTCCTGCATCAAATTAGCTTAATGTGCTTGTTGGTTTTCAGAAAGGCTGTGATTGTCCAGAAATTTCCAAGAACCTGCTCTGAAAGTGAGGTGTATGTATGGTGCATATTCAAAGTTGGTGTGATGTAGGTCACACCCACAATTCACGTACTCCATACATCTCATTTTCGGGTGGGGAAAGCGCGGTATGTAGTATTGTTGGCTGTCCTTTTGTAGAGTTACAGGCTTATAACTGCTTTTCTTTACTTTACCTTCTTTTTTTCTTTATCTTTATCTTTCTTATGTATGTGTCCACAGTCCACTGTCCTCCTAAGTATTTCAATGAGAAAATTGCAAGATACCTCCCTCCCTTTGGTTTTCAAAAACATGGAAATATTTTCGAGTGTATGATTCAATCTATTTATACCAGATATTCGTAAATACTTCAGAATGATAGTGATAACTCTGTTTTGCTTATTATTTAGTCGAAGCAAAAAGTATGGAGGATTGTGCCTGAACAGCTGAACTTGGAACTTGGAAGCATTATTTATGGCAATTCCTTTAGCCTCTATCTATTGGGTAATCTTAATCATTTCTTTTTCTTTTTCGTTTGTTTGGCGGTTTTGGCCACATATTTAGATGGACCAGAAGTAAACGGGCAAGAAAATGTTGGGGACGTGCTAGACGACATGGCAGAGGTGTTGCTGGCAACAAGTTGAAGGTCTAGGTTTTACCCGTGTCCGTTCAAGTGAGATGCTTCGTTTGACCTCACGTAGCTTGTTTTTTGCAGTGTTTTGTCTCTCTCTTTTGATGTCGTCGTTTAGTGTCTTACCAACTTTATTTGGAAAGTGGCGAGTTCATAATTGGTTAGGTAGTATGTGTCAACATTGTTGGGATGTACTTAATTGACACAATCATGTTTTTCTCCATTCTCTTTGTTAGCTTGTTAATCATACGCAAAATAATCAAGTCTTTTTTTTTTTCGGAAAAGAACAAAAAACAAAACAAAACAAAATAAACTGGCAACTTCAATCCCTTGAGAGAGATGGACAGAATGTAGAGACTTTAGTCACTTGAGAGAAGGCTTGGTAAACTCGAAACAGAACACATGAATATGTAAGTAATGGGCTCAATTTTTTCCTCCTAGTATTCACAACTCATGTAAAATGCACGTAGTGGAAAATGAATTGGGGAACGGATTTAAAGAAGAGAGTAGACGGCGCGTCTATACATGACAAAATGATGCCAGTAAATAAAGAGCAATGCTATTCGTATATATGTCCAGACAAGATACAAGATACATATCCTGAAGAAACACGAAGTACAATAACCTAAATAGCATCGGTCGTTAAGAAAATAAATGGAGGATATAACGTTATCTTCTTGTCATAAAATGGAGGATGTTAGGTGATCTTCTTGTCAAGGATTGTAGATGCACATTTGTGGTGGAACCTAGGTCACATAATACACGTGCTTGAGCATAAGCGAGGAAACGCGTCTCGAAAATATTCTAATCTAATATTCGTGAGCAATGATTGAAAAAGTAAATGGAGAATGTTACGTTACCTTCTTAATTTACCGAAAAAAGCAGACGATGCCTCTCTCCAGGGCGAAGTGATGCCATTGAATAAAGAGCAATGCTATTGACAGGGACGGAGCGAGGAATTTTCACAATGCAGGGGCGAATTTTTTTCCCAAAATACTTTGCAAGAATGAGCCTATATAATTCACAGGAATTTTTTTTTTCTATATAATTCTAGAGTTTTTTTTTTTTTTTTTTGCAGGGGCGATCACCTCTACTGGCCCCCTGACTCCATCCTGGCTATTGATATGGATGCTAGGCATTGTTGGATTTATCAAAATAAATAAGCTTTTATTTTTGGGTGTTTTTAAAATATTCCTATTCTTTTTAGAAGTCTCATTTTATTTGTGGAGGGTGCAACTTCTTGTCTCTTTAGCCTTAAAGTTGTGGTTTGTGGAGAGAATGAATTTTAGTTTATTTACTAAAATTATGTCTATTAGTTTTACACTAATTAGACATATTTATGAAACCAAAGGGTGCCTTTAGATGTTTATAGGAAAAGATTATGACCTGTACCTTCTTTTAATTAAAAGATGTTAATCTAAAAGGTGCCTTTTTTGTTTAGTTTGATTGCTAATTGGTGCAATCCTTTCGGCATCAATCTGTTCACATATTGAAGAGGTGTAAATCTCATTGTCGACAGGTGCCTTTTTGAAATGGCTACAACTGCCATTGTTTTCAACAGGTATGACAACCGAAGGTTGCCATTGGTTCAATTAAAAGGTGCCTTTTAAGGCCTATATTAAGGCCATGGTACCGGATGTTGCCGGCATGCATTTCAACAGATTCTCTCATACCAAAATCAATTCGACCTCTCCAAATATAAGAGTTAGGCTTTATTTTTGTGTTTTGTTTTTCTGCAGAAACAAATCACAAAAATACTTGGTTCTTTCGATCCTATTTTCGACTCGGCATTCTGTCTGTCTTTCGTTTGTGCGGACGCAGGCAGAAGATCATTTGATCGGGCTTCGTTGTATCCTCGAACAGATTCGCTATCAACCCGGTGCACACCAAACTATGGGGGCGAATACTGTTTTCAGAAAGCAATATTGTAACGTGCCTCGAAGCAAGTTCCATCATCAAAGCGTTCAGATTTTTCGAAGACTCCCGGTTTCTACACCAACAGGCAGGACACACATATGCTGAAGGAACTCGAATTACAATAAACTAAATACTCCCTCCGTCCCAAAATGTTCTGCCTGTTTCCATTTTTGGACGTCTCAAAGATTTGTCTATATCTTTTATAGTATGATATTTTATTAATTCAATACGGATCTTGTTTGATACATCTCAATTAATTTTCTTAAACAAAAATTACGAAATCATAAAAACCATTATAGATTGTGAGATATAGAAATTTTTTTGTGAGGTTCCAAAAAAGAAACAGGCAAAATAATTTGGGACGGAGGGAGTAGCATCAGTAGCCAAACTAAATGAAGAATATCATGACTATCTTCTATCTGATCCAATTTACTGGGATAGTACGTGCTTGTTTGTTTTGGACCATAACTCCATAATAAGTCAAATAATGTGGGTGCGTGAGCATGAACGTGTGAGCAAGAAAGAAATCATGAAAACCCCTTTGAAAAATATGCTAAATTACTAAAATTAGTAAGAGTGAGGATTGAAAACGAAATCATGGACCGATGATCGGGAGTAAGGTACAAGAGGGGTACTTGACCCCTCTCACTTTAATTTTTCACAATGATTTTGATACTTTGGAGCTAAATTTTACAATTTTGACTCGGTAAAAATTTCATAAATTTCCCCAACTTGCTTAAATATATAGAATTCTCAAGTTTTTTCTTCTTTTCGAGGGTTGATGGTATTACAAATAATAGTTATTGAGATCAATTATAAAGCAAAACTGCATATATTAATGTATATCTACGTTATAGTTGACCTCTTAATTTAGTTACTATGCAGTGGCATGGTCATTTAAAATTTCATAAATTTCGCATTGTTTTTTCTCTCAGGTAGAATTCATAGAGCAATTTGAATTTTATGTTAAACGAATGATAGTCAGCTTATTCTATAGAATCGGTAGAAAACTCGAACCCATTTTGTTTGCTGTGAAACACTTCCGTACAAACTACCACTCCCTCTCCCTCTCCCTTAACAACCTTTTGAACTCTCGTTCCACTCTTTCGGACCTCAAACGAATCCATGCTCTTGCTCTCACGAATGGGTCCCACCGAAACCTTCTGTTATCGACCAAACTCGTCACCTTAGCTTGCTCCTTGGCTACAAAAATGGATTATGCCCGCCGAATGTTTGATGTCAAGCCTGAGAAGGATGTGTTCCTTTGGAACACCCTGATTCGAGGCTATGCCGATCTGGGTCCTTGTTAAGAGGCCATAGTTCTCTATAGAGACATGCATTGAATCGGGTTGTTACCGGACAGGTATACTTTTCCTTCCGTGGTTCGGTCTTGTGCTGTCCTCTCAGCTTTGAGGGTAGGGAGGGAAGTGCACTGTAACATAATAAAGAACAGGTTCGATTTGGATGTGTTTGTGCAGAGTTCTTTGGTTACGATGTACTCACAGTGCGGGGAGACTTTGAGTTCGGAACAAGTTTTCGGTGAGATGGTTTTTAGGAACATAGTTTCTTGGACTTCAATGATCGCAGGGTATGTACAAAATGGATTTTCCGGAAAAGGGTTGGGTGTTTTCCGAGAGATGGTAGCTTTGGGGACGAGACCATATGCAGTCACGCTTGTGAGCATTCTTCTTGCCTGTGCCAGTTTGGAGTTTTTGAACTTGGGGAGGTTGATTCATGCTTATGCAGCTAGGGGTGGACACCGATATTTCACTTACTAATACGTTGATAGCTTTATATGGTAAGTGTGGAAATGTAGATACTGCCAAGTCTTTGTTTGATCAGATGCCTGTCCGCAGCCTAGTCTCGTGGAATGCCATGATTGCTACCTATGGACAGAACAATGCCACTGGGAACGCAATCCAGCTCTTCCATAGAATGGAAATGGAGAAGGTTGGATTTGATTATGTCACAATGGTGAGTGCCATATCAACTTGTGCGAATTTGGGAGCACTCAATACTGGAAAATGGGTACATGAACTTGTGAGAAGCAAAGGCCTTGAAACCAATGTTTCACTCACAAATGCTTTAATCGACATGTATGCAAAATGTGGGAACATAGATATGGCCCGGGGTGTTTTCGACAGTTTGCCTCATAGAAGTGTGGTATCCTGGACTTCAATTATAGGGTCTTGTGCATCTCATGGGCACGTGGACGATGCTCTTAAGCTCTTCTCAAAGATGAGAGAAGAAGAAATTACGCCAAACAGCTTCACCTTCACAGCTGTTTTGACAGCTTGTAGGCATTCAGGTTTAGTAGAAGAAGGAAGGAAGCATTTTGAGAGCATGAGAAAAGATTACTCAATGGGGCCTGGTTTAGAGCATTGTGCTTGTATGGTGGATCTTCTTGGTCGAGCTGGCCAATTAGCGGAGGCTTACGAGTTATTGATAATATGCCAAGTGAGCCGGATAGCGATGTTTGGGGAGCTCTGCTTGGTGCTTGCAGAATCCATGGTAATCTTGAGCTAGCAGAGATTGTTGCTGACCGACTGTACAGATTGGAGCCACAAACTGTTAGTTTCTACGTCCTTATGATAAATATGTATTCTGAAGCTGGTAGGTGGGAAGATGTAGCAAGATTGAGAAAGTTGATGGAAGAAAGAGAGTTGAAAAAAAAGATTCCCTGCCATAGTCTTGTGGAGGTATACCAGATATTTCATACAATTTTATCATGTTCTGAACCACAGCCTTCCTAAGAGGCCTATTCGGCTGGATCATATTCATCTCAAACAAGCATTGGTGTCCTAATGAATATTCAATCTAAAGCTTCTGCAGCCAACATTAATATAATCCAGAACGCGAGATATGAATACTTTGTTTCTTGTAAGCAATGATTGGCAAAATCCACATTTGAAGGATCAAGGTACGTGAGTTGATCGGCTTTATGTTATAGATGGGATTCAGGTGGATAAACAATCAACAGTTTACTAATGTTGAATGTTGAGTCCCAACATTCCCATTGCTGGTGGCAGTGCGGCATGGCAATAGCCACTTGGGTTGTTGGAAAATTGAAGGCTTGTTGAAGCGAAAAACTCCATACTCATTTTCTTCACTCAAATCAAGGAATTTATTTTGTGTCACTGAAATAATCGAAGGCTGTTTTGCAATTATTGAACGATTAGCCAAATTAAACTTTTTCAGGAGAGAAGATTTTGGGTTTATGTAGCACATGTATGTACTTACTCCTTTAATTCATAATTTGGAAAAACCAAAAAAAATTAGGGAGATTTGTTTTTTAAGTTCTAGAGTATCATTTATTAATGGCCTGTCACTGTCAAAGAGGAAAATATTCAACTTGAAGAGCTTCCAGATATATCCTTCCAAAGGACGACTTATTCTAATGATATGGACTGGCAAGGGCAGAGCCATTGGATCCAAGATGGGGTAGTCGATATCAATGGCTTTGCAACCTCACCATATAAATATCCAAGGAATATTCTATTATTTTTACCTCACTAAAACTTCCAAATGTCCCTAAATCGACAGTAGTTAATATCAAATTGCTCCAAGAAATCTTTGATAATATTATAATTTAAGTTATCATATGTATCTTTGATTAGTACTCCTACAAAAAAGGAGTATTTTAATTAGGATCTTTTCTTTCAATTCTCAACTGGAAAAAGAAAATCTCTATACGGTTCTTAGTTTCTTATCCACTAGCTTACAATTGTCGCCTGTGGACTGGTGATTGAATTGCCATTGAGGCATGTAATATACCCTCTTTCCTTCATGCAGACTGCAGATGTCTTCAACTTCCAACGGGTAAGAAGCCTTTAATTGTTCACCTTTTGCCAAAAGATGAGAAAAATACAACGATTTCTGGGTTCTTGGTCCTAAAACTTGGTTTCGCCCCTTTTATCTATTCATGTAGCTTTGAATATAGATATTTGTTTGGCTATACCTTCGTTGGCTTTGTTCTTATCTATAATCTTCCCAAACCATGAAGCTTAATCTCATTTCCTGTGATTTTGTATATGGGCCTGTGTCCTCTGTTTTTGGGTTGTTAACTTCTGTTTCCTATGTGTAGGGGGGGCATGATCGTTGATCCGAAAACTGTCTAACCGCTTTCTGCAGCATCTTAAGAGTAAGATAGCAAGTTTTCATGTTTGTATGCAAAGTTCTAAAGTTGTTGTGTTTTGTCCAACTTTTTCTAGCTTTTCTACCTTTTTTATACACTTCAATGCAAGATTTTTACAGCTTGGTTCTTTCTTATAACTTTTTCATTCTGTTCATCAGGAATTTTTTTTTTTTTGTTGTGGGGTGTGTACACATGGAAGAAACCTACATTTGCCTTATCTGGGGGTAGGGAGTGGGACCGTATGGTGAGAATCGAACCCAATGAGATCCTGGTAAAGGGAGCACCTTACCACTCAGGCTACCCTTTGTTTCTTGTTCATCAGGATTTCTTTCACCTTGGATGCGTCATGGGATTGTGTTTATTGATGATAGAACTTGTTCAATTGTTCTCTCCAACTTCCCCTACCAAGAATGCAGCTGCAGTTAAAAGTGTATGATGGTTCAAAATTAAATCTTCAAGTATCACGAAATAGGACCTTAAATGCATTATTGTAATAAGCAATGGACTTGATTACATTTTCTTTTGCTTGCGTTGCAATTCTTGAGGAAGTGCGAAAAGTTTAATTGTGTAACAACCATCAAATGTTGAATGTTCATGCGAAGTTGTAGGGATGAGACAGCAAGTTGTTCCTTTGTGTCTGATCATGCTTTTCCCTTTGGTAGGATTTGGCTGGGTACCACAAGGGAAACATCAGTCCATTTTTTTCGCTTTAGTGCGCCTTCATGCTGTCTTTCTCTAACCTTAAATCTTCCTCAAATTCATATCTTCATTCTGCAGAAACAACCCCTCTTTTACGTTGCTTTTCATCTCATGGTTTTGCACCTTTTCAACCTTTTTGCAGGGTAAAAGTAGTTGCATATTGTGACTCTCTGTGGTTTATCAACACTATGCATCCTACCGTTGTCGTGGCAATCATCACCGGCATTGCCACCGTTACTGTAGCTTTTCTGAACCTTTTAACAGGTTTGCTTCTGAAGTCATACTCGACATTTGGCTACTCTTACTCGTAATTTTGTCGTTGCATGTTGTACATCTCACTTAAGTTTAAAAAACTCTAGTGTTTATCATGCTTAAGCCATATGACATGATTGTAATTACCATGACAAGCGACTTCATATAATTAACGCAGTATTAAGGTTTCAAACCACTAACTTGTTGTTTAATCTAGAGATGTAAGTAAAAGGAACAAGGGTGTGATCCATTTCCCTTCCAAATATATCACAGCAATATAGTAGTTTTCTTTTCAAATTGGAAGGGGGAGTTGGGACTGTCATAGCTTATTTTCATTCTAGTTAGTTCATTTTTTATGTTGATAATTTTTTTAAACTTTTGGTAAAACATTTGAATTTTTGGATTCGTCTAGTTGTAGAAATAAAAAAAGTACAATAAAATAATGACCAAAACTTGCAAAAATACAAAAAACAAAAATAAGCCCAAAATTTTATTCTTTTGCTTCTTTTTTTTGTCTTTAGTGAACCTTTTTTAGCCTTTGGTCATAATTTTTCACTTTTTTATTTCCCTCATCAAGATGAATATACAATACCAAAAAATTAACCTAGAACTAACGAAGGTTCAAAAAAGACAAAAATAATCAACATAATAAGTTAAATCAAACCTAGCCGAAGCCTCCACATTGCTCTTTCTCTCTCTTCCATGGTATTTTCTCTATATGCTTCTTTTTTTTAAAAAATTCTGATCTCTACAAAATAAATATATGTCTCCCTAGTCCCGACTATATATGTTGGGAAGTAACTCAAAAGGAAAGCTGAAAATGAAGTTGATGAAAATCCCTAAATTGGCCCTAACTTCCCCCCTTTTCTCTCTTTTTTATACCCTAAAAGTAAGATGTAGGGAAAGAAGTTAAAATAATAAAATCATTGCAGTGTGAATGCTCAGACATTTTTGTGAGGGGATAAAAATAAGGGTAATTTATCGAAATGGTCCCTCTAGTTTCACCACAGTCTCGATTTCGTCCCTCTAGTTTCAATTTTACTCTAACGAACCCTGTAGTTTCAATTTTGGTCGATTTGAGTACAATTGATAATGGCCGTTAGGTTAAAGATAACGGAAATCGCAATTTGGGGGTTTTTGAAGGGGCAAACATGTTTTTTCGCCCCCCCACCCAAATACCAAAACCCTAACTTCTCCTATCCATTTTAAAGTATTATTTTCATCTGAGAGTGAAAAAAAAAGAGAGAGAGAGACTACTTTGTTCGATCAATCGAACATCGAAGACATGTGAAATGGGGAGGATGAGTTAGGGTTTTAGTATTGGGGAAGAAGGGGGGCGAAAAAACATATTTGCCCCTTCAAAAACCCTGAAATTGCAATTTCCGTTATCTTTAACCTAACGGCCGTTATCAATTTGTACTCAAATCGACCAAAATTGAAACTACAGGGTTCGTTAGGGTGAAATTGAAACTAGAAGGACGAAATCGAGACTGGGGTGAAACTAAAGGGACCATTTCGATAAATTTCCCTAAAAATAATCACTTGCTTGTTCATGTGGCACAAGAGGAATGCTCATATTACTTGTATAACCTAGTTTAGCTAGAACTAACCATGAAGGACTACTAAGTACTAACAATGTGTCCAACAAAACAAAATTTCCTTAAAAAAACCTTGGACTATTTAATATAGCAAAGGTGGTCTCAATTCAGTATGTCCCAAACCAATAACTTGAGCCTATTTCACTGGGTTTAGCCAAAGTCATTCAATCAAGGAACAGAATTTCAATTGGTTTCCATAGAAGATGCTGAAATGTTTATGTTTCAAAAAATCAAAATGTAACCTCAGTGAAGCTGCAATTTATATGTTTCACACCAAATATTCATACGTGCACTAACAGAGTACAAAACATACCAAAATAGGAAGAAGTTTCAACAACTACTATAAAAGTCCAACAACTGCAAACACCCTTACTTACCAATGCCTTTAAATATTTCTGTGTATGAGTTCTTGGTATTGATGGACCTTAACATGTTCATTTACTTGCTATTGAGAATGCATTAACACTTTTATAGACATTACTTTTTGTTTCCCAGAATCCCAGGATTGTCAAACTTTTCCAAGTTCTTTTGTCGTTTCCCGCAAGTGTCTAAAATGTTTCATTTCCAAGCTAACCAAGACAACATACCAAGATGGAGTTTTAATTGTTGCGTACGGTATCATTATCAGTTTCAGCTTTTTTGCAGGTGACGCATCAATATTATTGTTACAAATTTTGAGTTTTTAATTTAAAAAAATGTGTTGGCGATGGATTCTTGGAATCAGAGGCAGGAAAATTCCTCATGTCAACCCTTGGATTCTTCAATACTCAACTTGTTTTATATCACTTCAAATTTAAGCACTACTCAATAGTAATCTGTGGATTCACAAATGTGACCGGAATCTTATAACTACCCTCAACTAATTTTATTTGAAGTTGCAAAAACAGCTTGATGGACGTTAACGCAGATACATTTTTATTCTCATTCTTGGGGAGAGATTATATGTTGTATATTCCTACTTCAAGATTGATGTGCTGCAAGTTTACAGGATCTTTGATAAACTAGTACGGAAATGACTTTTCCTTTTTGTCCTTTTTGCAGCATTAAGTGATAAAGGTGACAAGAGGAAGAATAACTCTAGTTCAACAACACCACAAGGTAATGCTGCTGCTTCTTCTTCTTTTTGTGTGTGTGTGTGTGTTGATTTTCTGCATTGAATTCAAAGTAATTAACCTTTTGTGACATGAGTGGACTGGATCTTAGCTTCGGTCTTCCATGTTACAAGTGTACAGCTACTAATCAAAAATCACATAAATGAAAGTGGATTCATTGAATCCTAGATTCCAAACAATTAACTGAAATCATGGAGTGTCAGCTTCAGTCTTATATAGTTATATATTCATGGACTGATAAGTGAAGCCTTTATTGTTCACATGGATAATGTGGAAATTTCCTACACAACCATATTATGGCTCGGCTCCCGTAGAAATGATAGTCTGCCCTATCTAATTCCTTCTTTCCATGAAGTTCTCTTTGAGCTTCTGTATTGTAGTTTCAGAGACCCGACAGCCTCTCTCTTGCTGCTGAACTGCTTCCCTTTTTTCCTTGTCCTACTTTGGATTTTTGTATCTGCTGGGTCGACCACTCTCTGGTGAACCTGCAATACTTTGTACATGAAAACTCAACTACCGTATGGTACTTCCAATAGCGGGACTGACTAAAGAATGTATATCTAACGCATGATACGACCTATTTCTATTCTTTTTGCGGTTTTAGTCGCACTTCCTGCCAAGATTTAGGATGTAGGTACTCGATGATGAGGGCCTTTTTTGTTTTGCTTTGTTACTTTGTCTTGTGGGTGCTGTTTTTCGTCACTGTAGCAGCTCCTGACAAGAGTGAGAATTTCCTGGGAAATTTCCTAAAGGCTGTGTTCCAAGCATTTTCCAGAAAATGCTCAGAAAGTTAGGTGTATGTTGGCTGCTTTCATTACTAACCTTCTTTTTTCCCTTATTTTTCTTACGTATGTGTCCGCCGTCCTATGGACTTCAGTAGGAAAATCGCATGATACCTCCCCTACTTTGGTTTCCAAGAAGGAAATATTTACGATTGTATAATTCAATGTACTTAGACCAGATATTCCGAGATACTTCAGAATGATAGTGAAAGTCTGTTTAGTGTTTTATTTTGTTGAAACAAAAAGTATGGAAGAATGTACCTAAGAGGCTGAACTTGGAAGCATTAGTTATGGGTTTCTTTTGCCCTTTATCTATTGCTTATCTAATTAAAACTTCCTTCTTCTTCTTTTTTTCTTTTTTGCGGTTTTGGCGTCATCTTCAAAATGCAGCAGAAGTAAATGAGCAACTTCACTCACTTGAGATAAGGATGGACAGAGTGGAGAAAAGGGTTGGTAGACTTGAAACAGAACACGTACTTCAGGAATGGAATGGATATGAGGAGGTAAACCAAAAGATGTTGAACTAGGGGTTTTGCTGCATTTATAAACGAGCCATGGGCTCAATTTTCTCCTTCTTGTGTTTCTATGTAGATACGCAAAGCAGATTGTGAGCATTAACAATTATTACTGTCATGCTTTGAATCTAGTGATACACTATTTTGCACTTTTTTTGCTGTTAAATCTTGTATTCCATGTGTACTTTAGGAGCTGCAAAAATTCCGAGTATTTTGTGATAATGAAATGGTAGACTTCTGGAGAAATAGAAAATGAAATGAAACGTGCAAATTACGGTTGTTGATTGAGGCCAGGGTGTGACAATGTCTTTTAAGCCTAGATTCGTCTTTCATTACTTGTGCTTACGAACTTTCGGACGTCTGTCCCCTAGTATACATTGATCTCTTACTCAGAAGAAAACACTGCATTCGGCGTGCCTCACAAACCAAGAACAGTGTATGAACTCTCTGATGAATGACTAAAAAATGTGGTATTCAAGTGTAGGACTGCAAACGAGCCGAATCGAGCCGAGTTTTAGAATGTTCAGGTTTGTCCATTAAGTTTTTAAACAAATCCGAGCTGAGCTCGAGCTCAATGAAAATTTGATGAGCCGAGCTCGAGCCGAAATTAATTAGGTTTGAGCCGAACTCGAACTTGTTCACGAGCCTTAACGAGTCAAAATTATTAGATATTTATGCTCTTATACAGGTCTAGAACTTCAAATAAAAGTTTCATTTCCTACGTGAAGAAGTTTATCTGTATATAAAATTATAAATTGTACTATTAAAATTAAGTTTAGAATACTTTTAAAAGTTTATACATATTTAAAGTTATATGTGAAAATTATCATGATATATACACATATGCTCCAAGTTCACGAATCTAACCGGGCCGAATACTGTCAGGTTTATGTTCGGCTCATTTACTAAATGAGTCTAAATTGAGGCTGAGGTTCTGTTCGTTTAGTACTTGAGTCGAACTCAAACGAGTTTTTACCGGGTCGAGCCTCGAACAGTTTATGAACGGCTCAGTTCATTTGCAGCCCTACCAGTAAAGTGAAAATACTGGAAAATTAAGCAGGGGACGGCTTTATAGAAGAGAGCAGACGGTGTGTCTCTCCAATGCAAAATGATGCCTCTGAATAAAGAGTAGATGCATTGATACATATGTCCATTGCTGAAGAAATTCAAATTACAATAGAGTACTAAATAGCATCGGTCGTTTGGAAAATAAATGAATTTTATGGTATCCGATGATCCGAATCTTCTTATTTATCCGATCTGATAAGCAGCTGGGAGAGTGCATGTTCTTGTGGTGGATCCGAAATCACATAATGCGTGTGCATGAGCATGAGTGAGAATCAGAGCATGAAAACACCTTCGAAATTCGTGAAAGCAGTACTTGAGAGCAGAAAGTCCTCCTAGATGATTATGTGGACTAGGGTAGACCCATAGTCTACAGTACAATATACTGTCAATTCTTTTGCGACAAGCATTTCTTATTTTTCCAGATCAAGTTCGCAACTCGATCGAATGAAAATTTACATCGTGTAAATTTATTCCAAATACAAATAAAATTATGGTGCTTACTGGCAACAATTTCACAAAGAAAGCAAGAAAAAATATTCAAATACTACTTATTTATTTAGACATTCTCCCTTGATATTAATTTTCAACAGGTCTTTTTCTTAGCTTCCATAATTTCCATTATATCCATCCATCGCTGAAGTCGATCATCGATTCTTTCAATTGTTCTTTCCACACCTGGCACAAATTACACACATATATTTTATTCGGTAATTAGATTTTTCGCTGGTTAATTGTAGCTAAACTTGCTTTTAGATCAATAATTGGTCTACTCAGCTGAAATCTCATGAGAAAGCTATGAATTTTTGGTTAGGAATCTGTAGATTAGGCTAAGGTGCGTCCGGTTTACTTGAATGGAATAAAATGGAGGCGGCCGGGAATAATTTTTTACAAATGTTCATTTCATCGAACCAAACATACCATAAGTACCTTATAGTGCTTACTCTTAGGACTGTCCAGCGGATCATCCGATCCATTCAATCCGTCCGTTAACCCATCCGTGAATGTTCGGTTCGGTTCTGGATCGAGAATTTCTTATCTGGCTGTTCCGGATCCGGATCGGATCGGATCCGCTCGATCCGCCCAATAATCCTTCTTTAATCTATCAAATCCGTCTGATCCGATCCGATCCAAGCCGATCCGTAACCAATCTGATCCATCCGTATGTCACTTATGGATGGTTCCGGATCTTAAAAACCATAATCCGCTCTGAGTGGTTTGGTTCGGATCCGGATCCGATCCGATCCGTGTAGAATTGGACCACGTCACGTTTTCCCATAAACTCAACTGGATGATTTTAAGTAAAATCAACGTACAACGTGCTAAACTAGAAAATCTCATAAAATCATCCAATTGAGTTTATGGGATTTCTTATAAAATCAAATGGCAAGGAACCAATTTTCTAGAAAAATATGTCGTGTTACAATATCTCAAATAAAATCTCCCATGTGACCGAATTGAGCTAAATTAACTATACATGTAGAAAATAAAATTAGCTATTGGGGCCAACCTTGTTTTGCACTAATTCGATTAAATAAGATAAATTTTCATTTTTTTTCTAATAAAAGTGCTTAATTTTCAAAATTTCTCACACCAATTTGAAATAACTAATTGAGATATGTTTGTTAGTGCCAAAAAAGAATTGAAAATTATCGTCATTTATTTTTTTACCTGAAAATTGCAAAATTCTGTGCAATTGATTAAAAACATGAAATGGATAAAGGCATAAAGCATGAGAAATTAAAATATTGAATCAGACCTGTATACAATTGCTGCAATTACTGTTCCTGTAGCAGTAATAACTGCTGCTACACTTGCTGCAACTACTACTCCTGTAGCAATAATAATTGCCGCCATTACCTCGGGTTTCATCCCAGTATGATTATGAGACATCAAAAAATTCGAGAAAAATCGTTCCTGTTAAGTTTGATTATGTTCTCACAATATCCAAATCCTTTCACCCTGTAGAAAATTGGACAAGTGACAATAATATTAGTATTATTACACGAAGCATATATAGAAAAAACATGGCAAGTAGAGTCGAGAAATCATTTTCTCATGCATATATACATACATTGGCGGTGTGTTGGGTTTGGCCAAGTATTTCCGTTCATATTATTTTGAATTTTTTGCACTAAATTAAAATGAAATTCGGAAAATCACATCCAAAACTTTATTATTTTATTCAAAAATTACACGTTTTGTCATAGAAAATTATAATTTTGGAACAAAGAGAGTAAGCCAATGAAGGTGTAGACAAAATATAGATATGTATACCTCCTTCTAATAAAGAGAGGAATTCAAGATTATTACTGTTGGAAGTTGAAGAGAGATGTGGTCTGCGTGAAAGAACCACAACAGTCCATATTTATAACTCTCAATTGGCACTTCACCAATCAGTCCACGGGTAAGATGGTCATTGGTCACTAGGTCAAAAGCTATATATATTCCTATTATCGTGGAAACAATGGGTTTTCCACCACCGCAGTTGCGGGCTCTCCATTTGTGTTTATTGTTATAATCTGAATTATTGATCTTGTAGAGCCCACAAAAAATCAGATTTATCGAACATGGATAGATATATCGGAAATTGTATTTTGATTATAAAATGGACGGTCTGATTCTGTCAATAATTTGAAAATTAAACTGTCCACGACTATATATTTTAAAAAACAAAAACCCAAATTTTAATATACCAATCAATATTTGATCAAGTTGATTTTTTGTAAATGTGTATTACTTTGCATACTCTACAAAATGAATGGTTTATATTAACAATAAACGCACTGTGGGACCCCTAACAATTGTGGTGTAAAACCCATGATTTCTACCGCCGGCATAATGAATTTATTAATCTCATTGTGGAAACGTGAACTTCATGATCAGCCAAATAATGTACTATTGCAATAAGTTCTACACGTCTTGCATTTATTCAAATGTGGAAATTTTTCACACTTCTCAGACTCGTGATAGGGAAAGAGAGCTTTAGAATTCGTCATTGATAAACCAGAAAGAAAAATAACAAATTACTCTAAGGTCCATTATAGCTCTTTATAACATGTTTAGTCCACCTCATATTTTCCTAACACCTCTAATCCACTTTTTTGAAATTTCTAAGGTGTAAGGTCCACTCTCCATTTTGAATAGACAAATATACCCTCACACATAATATACTCTCGCCGGAAATTGCACCGGAAAATTTCACCGGTGCCGAAAAATTTGACTTCGCCGGAAAAGTTACCGGCGCAGATAACCATATCTAGAACATTAGATGTGGTTATCTAAACTCACAAGATATGATTATTTGGACCATATCTTCTTCTTTTTTCGAAGCCTACTTGAGATCAGATATGGTTAATTTTCATTTTTTTTTCTAATAAAAGTGCTTAATTTTCAAAATTTCTCACACCAATTTGAAATAACTAATTGAGATATGTTTGTTAGTGCCAAAAAAGAATTGAAAATTATCGTCATTTATTTTTTTACCTGAAAATTGCAAAATTCTGTGTAATTGATTAAAAACATGAAATGGATAAAGGCATAAAGCATGAGAAATTAAAATATTGAATCAGACAAACCTGTATACAAGTGCTGCAACTACTGCTCCTGTAGCAGTAATAACTGCCGCTACACTTGCTGCAACTACTACTCCTGTAGCAATAATAATTGCCGCCGTTACCTCGGGTTTCATCCCAGGAGTAGTAGTTGCTGCAACTACTACTCCTATATGGGTAGACATCAGAAAAATCGTTCCTGTTAAGTTTGATTATGTTCTCACAATATCCAAATCCTTTCACCCTGTAGAAAATTGGACAAGTGACAATAATATTAGTATTATTACACAAAGCATATATAGAAAAAACATGGCAAGTAGAGTCCAGAAATCATTTTCTCATGCATATATACATACATTGGCCATGTGTTGGGCTTGGCCAAGTATTTCCGTACATATTATTTTGAATTTTTCGCACTAAATTAAAATGAAATTCGGAAAATCACATCCAAAACTTTATTATTTTATTCAAAAATTACACGTTTTGTCATAGAAAATTATTACTCCCTTTGTTCCAAAATGTTTGCCCCCTACGAAACTACGTGCAATTTTCAAACTAAAAAATAATATAGTTACAAAAATAATTTTCTAAGCAATATGGATCTTGTTTGATAGATCTCATTGAGAACTTTAATATGATGCAAAAAAATTTGAAAATTATTTTGGTAAATACATTATTTTTTAGTTTGAAAATTGCACGTAGTTTCGTAGGGGGCAAACATTTTGGAACGGAGGGAGTATTTTGAAACAAAGAGAGTAAGCCAATGAAGGTGTAGAAAAAATATAGATAATGTATATCCTTCTAATAAAGAGAGGAATTCAAGATTATTACTGTTGGAAGTTGAAGAGAGATGCGGTCTGCGTGAAAGAGCCACAACAGTCCATATTTATAACTCTCAATTGGCACTTCACCGATCAGTCCACGGGCAAGATGGTCATTGGTCACTAGGTGATCAAAAGCTATAGTACTGTATTCCTATTATCGTGGAAACAGTGGGTTTTCCACCACCACGGTTGTGGGTTCCATTTGTGTTTATTGTTATAATCTGAATTATTCATCTTGTAGAGCCCACAAAAAATCAGATTTATCGACACTAGGATGGATATATCGGAAATTGAATTTTGATTTATAAAATGGACAGTCTGCTTCTGTCAATAATTTGAAAGTTAAACTGTCCACGACTATATATTTTAAAAACCAAAAACTCAAATTTTAATATACCAATCTATATCTGATCAAGTTGATTTTTTTGTAAATGTGTACTACTTTGCAACCTCTTCAAAATGAACGGTTTATATTAACAATAAACGCACTGTGGGACCCCTAACAATTGTGGTGTAAACCCATGATTTCTACCGCCGGCATAATGAATTTATTAATCTCATTGTGGAAACGTGAACTTCATGATCAGCCAAATAATGTACTATTGCAATAAGTTCTACGCGTCTTGCATTTATTCAAATGTGGAAATTTTTTACACTTCTTGGACCCATGATAGGGAAAGAGAGCTTTAGAATTCGTCATTGATAGACCAGAAAGAAAAATAACAAATTACTCTAAGGTCCATTATAGCTCTTTATAACATGTTTAGTCCACCTCATATTTTCCTAACACGTCTAATCCACGTTTTTGAAATTTCTAAGGTGTAAGGTCCACTCTCCATTTTTAATAGACAAATATACTCTCGCCGGAAATTGCACCGGAAAATTTCACCGGTGCCGAAAAATTGGACTTCGCCGGAAAAGTTACCGGCGCAGATAACCATATCTAGAATCATTAGATGTGGTTATCTAAACTCACAAGATATGATTATTTGGACCATATCTTTTTTTTTTTCGAAGCCTACTTGAGATCAGACATGGTTATCTGGACTCGAAAATTATTGTGTCTTTGATCAACTGCCGAAAATTTAATTAATTAGTAACAGCCAAGTGGGAATTTTCGGTAGCAAACCCATGTTCTTGTGAAATGCAAATTAATCACTTTGGAGTCGGTCCCTTTCATGAAGAAAATGGACACATGGCATGCAATGCTTTGAGCAAGAAAAGAAATGGTGCTACAAGTGGGCATTATAAACATGCAGGAGAATGCTTCAATACACACCCCTACAAAGTACTCCATATGAGATTTTGTGACTCAAAATATGAGATTTTGTGACTCAAATATGAGATTGCGTATGGTATGTACCCCTTTGACAAATGGACGGCCAAGATTGCGCCACATATGCAAAAAAATCGATCTCATATAGAGGGCCACAAAAAATTATAAAACACCATAGGAAATCTCATATGACTTTTGAGTTTTAAAAATCTCATATATAAATCCACAATTTCTCATAAAATGTACCAAAAAAAGTAAAAAAGCCACAAAATCTCATATAAGGTGCCACAAAATCTTATATGACAGTTTTGTCCTGTAGTGGGAATGTGACACATATCGCGTATATATATATATATATATATATATATAAATTGATGTGACATGTCTCATATAACGTGCCACTAAATCTCATATTTGGTGCCATTAAATCTCATATTGGACCCATATGAGATTTTGTGGCACAAATATGAGATTTTGTGACTTATATGAGATTTTGTAACTGGCCATATGAGGGTGCATAAGGTGCCACAAAATCTCATATTTGACCATATGAGATTTTGTGAACTTAAATATGAGATTTTGTGGACTTATATGAGATTTTCTGACTACCCGTATGAGGGTGCATATTGTACGTCATTCATACCTCTAGCCACAAAATCTCATATTTGAATTACAAAATCTCATATTTTGAGTCACAAAATCTCATATGGAGTACTTTGTATGTATTGTAGCATAACCCAAACATGCAAGATGAGATCAACGTGGAGTGCATGGGAAAGAATCATGGGACACATGGCACTTGGTGCCAGTTTTTCTCTTCAATTAGTGGTGTCATGGGCAATTATTAACCACCGAAAACATGCAAATGGTTCATAAAAAAAAATGCAAATGAAGACAGTCTTATGGAAACAGTATTATATCTTTTTTTTTATTAAAAAGTCTATTTGGATCAGATGTGGTTATCTAAATTTAAAAGATGTGATTATTTAGACTCAGAAAATGTAATTATCTGAACTATATTTTTTTATTAAAAGTCTACTTGGGAAATAATTCTAACAAAACTAGAATGATGGGCCTTAATTTCCATCTTTGCGTGAGTAATGTCACGAATTCAACTTCCAAAGTGCACATTGGCCTGATTTGACAAAACAAAATAAACATGTTTTTTGGTTTATGTACCAATAAACCATAAACTCATTTGGATAAAAAAAAGTGATTTTTTTGGTTTATCTGGCGTCCTGACTCCAGCTTAACCGTTGGTTTAGAACACATGTCAACAAAAAACCAATACCAATTTTTTTGCCAAAGGAGCCTGGTTTATTGCCCCCCAAAAAACCAAAAACTCTGTTTATTTTTTTTTCGCAAATCAGGCCTAACCTTTTCTTTTTAGATGGGTATGTTGTCATTCTTTACTTTTTAGAATAAAACTACTAGTATAAAAGTTAACCGGTGATTGGAAATTCAAAAACGACGTGCTTTTTGGACCCAGAAAGCAAACTGCTCTGCCGCCCTCCGTTTCCTCCCCATACTCTCCTCCGTCTCCGGTAAATCTAATGACGTGCTCTCCTCATTGGCTTGAAATAGTGAATCCGGTGACTGGAAATTCAAAAATGTCGATGTCGAAGACAGATTGAGATTACTCCGGTGCGGCAGCGGGAGAAAGAAATTGGGGTTGAAGTAGGTGGATCGGAGCTGAGTCGGAATCGACATGGTAAAGCTGAAGCGGTGGAGTGAGATATTGTAAGCTCCATAAGCCAACCTCCCTTTTTTTTGGGTTGGCACATCATTGACCAAAATACACATTTGCGTGTACTCCCCAGTTTATTGAGTTGTAATCCTTATATTATTTTAGAGCGTCTGTTTTAGGATGTGGAAAAGAATCACATATATTGTAATTTTTGTTTTTCCACTTGAGTGCGCTAGTTTTTAGTCAAGACATTCTTCCAAGCAACATTGGCCTTCATTACTTAGCAGATTTCAAGGCAGATTCATTTTGCTCGAGCAAAATAGGTGTTTTATGTTCAAACGGCCCACAGCAGTTTTCAGCCCATCGGTACTCTATTTATATGACCTATTAGGTCGAAAATATACACCTTGGCTGTGTATAACCCTAGCAGACTTTATTTCACTCTCCATCTCTTTCGGCGGCTAGGGTTTGTATGAACCTCGAAGAACTACAAAAGATCGGATGAATCTTTGATACTTACAATCATCTTCGAGGGGTTTTCTCAGATCAACACACTCTTCTACAGCACAAAGTCCTTTCGTAGAGTTCGGAAGGCAATCAGTTGGAAGGCTTGAGGATTCAAGATACGGCAATCATGCAGAGGTGTGATTAACGTGGATTTGGCAAGTAGATTTTAGGCTTCGTGGTGAGAATACACGAACACTGAGTAAGATCTCTTGTATTCACACAATGGTTATAGTGCATGATTCCTTCCCGTGGTTTTTCCCGTTTTGGGTTTTTCCATGTAAATTTGTGTGTCGAGCGTTATTATTTATTTCTTCCAAGTTTGTGCGATTGATAGTTTTTCATTATTCAAGTTAGTTTAATTCCATAACTCGATTAAGAAATTTCAAATATTTAGCGAAGTGAATTCGCAGGGATCGTGGGATCGTGCCGGCACCGGTGGCGGCGATGACGACTGGCTCGTCTTGCTGGAGCAGCCACTCGATGGTCTCACCATCAGATTTGTGGCCAAGCTCGCGTGTGAGCTAGAACACCCTGGCGGTGCAGAGGGCCGGCATGCGGAAGCGGCGCCCCCGGTTGTCCGCCTTTGTGACACGGACTGTGTAAATGGCACCCAGCCAAGGGAAGGGGTGTTTCTAACTTTTGAGTGCGCGTGTGGACTAGATGCATTACAAAAGTGTAGTGTGGATCCGAGACATTAAAAAATATTTATAGTGGACCTGTCATTAACTGACCCGAAGAAAAATTAATACAAATGTGGAAATTATAAAGCCTTCCTCCAAAACTTTTCAATAAGAAGCTACTTCTTGCATTTATACTATGCGTTATGGGTCCACAAAAGTAATTTTCGCATCTGAACTGAAATACCCCTCCGAATTGGTACCACTTGAAGCCGTCGACGAAATCGGAGAGTTAGGGGTAGTGGGGTCCAGTACTGGGGATGATGAATCGGGAACTGCTTCTAGAAAATGGGGAAAAATCTCGAATACCCAATAACTCCATGAATCCCAATGAAGTACTCATCTTTTCTACTCATAACAATTCAGTAGTACTGCTGGTAGAAGCAGCATTAAACCAGCTGTAATCAAACATGTTATGATCCTCCTCCGCTGGAAAATGATGATGTAAGTTCCAATCCAACTCGCTCGTCATTTACCCATTCTTTCCGCGCCTCCATTTATATTTTATATTATTCTCAGATTGGATGGATTCTACAGAAAAGACTAGTGTGAATTATTTAGGGGTTAATGAATATCCAAATAATCTCTCTTTATCTACTCGTCTAGTGTTAGAGAGAGAGATGGAGAAAAGTGAAAGGCGGGAGAGAGAAAGAGAGAGAGGGTTTTGGGTTAAGAAAGAAAGGTGTTCAAGTATGAACCCAAAAAGATGAAAAGAGTAAATATTGTATTTGGTGGTGGCGGTGGCGGCTTGGGTAGGTAATTCTTACACCTTGTATGATCAAATTTCA
This sequence comes from Gaultheria prostrata, assembly GCA_036023075.1. NCBI lineage: Eukaryota > Viridiplantae > Streptophyta > Magnoliopsida > Ericales > Ericaceae > Gaultheria > Gaultheria prostrata. The sequence continues at coordinate 38,405 of JAXBDA010002416.1, forward strand.
CACTTTAAATGAAATAATATGGCACTTTTTGACAATAATATTGCACTGAAATGCGGACCATTGGGTTGCCAATGTGCAGTCTTAATTCCATTTTTTTTCCTTATAAACTACCCTTGCTCCTTGCATGAACAAATTTTGCACTTTAAGTGAAATAACATTGCACTAGGTTGCAAATGTGTTGTCTTAATTCCACTTTTGTTTTAGAAAAGTAACATTTGCTCCTTGTATTAACAAATGTTGCACTGTAAGTGAAATAACATGGCATCCTTTGACAATAACATTGCACCGGAACAAGGTCTACTGGGTTGCAATAAGTACTACGCGTCTTGCATTTATTCAATTGTGGAAATTTTTTACACTTCTCGGACCCATGATAGGGAAAGAGAGCTTTAGAATTCGTCATTGATAGACCAGAAAGAAAAATTAAAACAAATGTGGAAACTGTAAAATTTTCCTCCAAAAATTAATACAAATGTGGAAATCATAAAACCTTCCTCCAAAACTTTTCAATAAGAAGCTACTTCATGCATTTATACTATGTGTTATGGGTCCAAAAAAGTAATTTTCGCATCGACGTCCACTCATTTGGTCCTCACATAATATGAGCATTCATTTTAAATGCCTGAGTAGAAAATAACTCTGCTAGTCGAATATATCAAGACAAATAAGTAGGCATTAGGAAATCTGAATTTACGTAAGATGATCAGAATGTCAATCGTAGTTCATTTCAATCAATTTCATTGTGGAGAAAGATGATCCAATCGGCGAAACTTACCTTTGATCGCTTCCATGGTTCTGGACAACATATAGTTAACCTAAAGTCTTGCATGAATAAATTATGTAGTATGTATACAAATATTAACAGCATACTAGCGTCGAGGAGACCTGCTCCGCACGACTATCATGTCCGCTGATTTGCAGCCAATAGGCAAAATTTCAACCAATTTGCATAAATTTCAACCAATTTGTATAAATTTCAACCTGCCTATATCCGTTAGAAGGCAAATTTCACACAGTACATAAGAAATTTCAACCAATACTAGAGTCAAGGCGATGTGCTCTGCACGATTATCATGCCCGTTGATTTTCACTCGATATATTGGGTAAAGACTATTCCATAATATACTTACTAATATGCCTGTTTCAGAGAGACACAAAGATCACTTTTGTACCCATTGCTGATCTTTTGGCAACCTGCATAGTTATATATAGACTATAGTACATATTTATATTTTTGTATGTTTACATACATATATACACAACTCGTGACATGTATTTATTTTATTTTTTTTGTCATTCGATATTCATCAGTGGGGGTTTAGCGGGGGAGTTAATCCAGATGGGGTCTTGCTTGTGGGAGAACCAGGAAATAACCTCTAGGTTACAAGCAGCCCTTGGTTACATACGTATACAAATGTAAGAAAAAGAAGAATTTCATTGTAATCCCGGGGCATAATTGTCATGGTTTGTTTTCTGGTATAAAATCTTTAATTACCCAAAAAAATAGCAAGAAGAATTCTGTACGTGTTCTTAAAAATTCCTCCCGAGGGAGGGTCTTGCCATAAATGCATGTTTCTTCTTTATTTCTTCTTCGGTGATTGTGTTTCATTTTCAAATGTGGGTCATAGTTTCCTCTCTTTTGCTCCCTAAAATGCTCTTCGATTTGTTTGCTACCTACAATGTGCTGCTTCTTTAATGCTTTAATTACAGTAGTTGGGTAGATAAGAAAGCTGGTGAAGGATTTTTACCTGTCTTCACGATATCTAGGCATTTGGTCGGACTTTCATTCCCACCACAGCTCCAGTTGTTGTGCTTTTCGGGTCACACATGCATACAAGAATATTGAGGAAAAACTCCATATTGTATATATTCACACACCATAAACAAATACATGAAAAAACCTCTTTCCGGGGAGCCACAATCGGCTCCCTCTCCGGGGAGAGCATAACTGCCCCCCCCCCACACACACACACACTCTCTCAATCTGTCCCGCTCACATTGTGCTACCAGTCTACAATAAAAGGGACAACAAGAGTACAAATAGGCCTAGGGTTATTCGATAGGAAACACTAGCAAACCTTTGGGCCTTAAGCCACTCCGGCCCACACGGGTTGAACCCAACAATCACCCCCTCCAACCCGAGTGGGTAATGTCCAAGCAGTACCCCCATGTTGCCACCTCCAATCAGCTACCACTAACGAGTGCATGTGTCATCACCAGTTAAGCTACACCTGTCACACCCCACTCTGGCATGACCTAACCTGCACAAAGTGGTCGGACAGCCAAACACCACTAGCACACCTATCGGGACACTCACATCAAAAGGAGAGAATAAATATAAAAAAATAAAAAAGATAATAATAACATAACTGCAACCCGCAACGGAATAACACAAAAGATAATATTAGATCAACTCAACAATTTTACACAAGCTAGGTGTTCACGACTTCTCAACATTAGTACAAGTCCAAGGTACTTGACTACTACACAACCACACCAACCTCGTAAACCAATATTTACATAGCACCCACAATTTGACAAAAGTTACAAAAAAACAACCACTATGAACACCTGACTGGCACTGTAGTTGGACCGACATCTAGCTTATCCAGGTATCTGCAACCAAAAAGGTTACAGGAGAATGTACATTAGCAACATAATAAAAAGAAATGCTTAAACATTTTAGATGGATCCAAGTTTTAAATATCACCCACTGCATAAAATTTTAGCCAACTTTCTCTTTCCATAAATTCACTTCAAAAAAAACATATCCAAAAAGAATTTCAATAATCTATCAAATCTGTCTGATCTGATCCGATCCAAGCCGATCCGTAACCAATCCGATCCATCCGTATGTCACTTATGGATGGTTCCGGATCTTAAAAACCATAATCCGCTCTAAGTGGTTTGGTTCGGATCCGGATCCGATCCGTGAACGTGTAGAATTGGACCACGTCGCGTTTTCCCATAAACTCAACTAGATGATTTTATGTAAAATCCCATAAAATCATCCAGTTGAGTTTATGGGATTTCTCATAAAATCAAATGGCAAGGAACCAATTTTCTTGAAAAATATGTCGTGTTACAATATCTCAAATAAAATCTCCCATGTGACCGAATTGAGCTAAATTAACTATACGTGTAGAAAATAAAATTAGCTATTGGGGCCAACCTTGTTTTGCACTAATTCGATTAAATAAGATAAATTTTCATTTTTTTCTAATAAACGTGCATAATTTTCAAAATTTCTCACACCAATTTGAAATAACTAATTGAGATATGTTTGTTAGTGCCAAAAAAGAATTGAAAATTATCGTCATTTATTTTTTTACCTGAAAATTGCAAAATTCTGTGCAATTGATTAAAAACATGAAATGGATAAAGGCATAAAGTATGAGAAATTAAAATATTGAATCAGACCTGTTACAATTGCTGCAACTACTGCTCCTGTAGCAGTAATAACTGCCGCTTTTATGCCGGGTTCCATCCTAAATTGATAGACTTCAGAAAAATCGTTCCTGTTAAGTTTGATTATGTTCTCACAATATGCAAATCCTTTCACCCTGTAGAAAATTGGACAAGTGACAATAATATTAGTATTATTACACGAAGGATATATAGAAAAAACATGCCAAGTAGAGTCGAGAAATCATTTTCTCATGCATATATATATACATACATTGGCGGTGTGTTGGGTTTGGCCAAGTATTTCCGTTCATATTATTTTGAATTTTTTGCACTAAATTAAAATGAAATTCGGAAAATCACATCCAAAACTTTATTATTTTATTTAAAAATTACACGTTTTGTCATAGAAAATTATTATTTTGGAACAAAGAGAGTAAGCCAAGGAAGGTGTAGACAAAATATACATATGTATATCTCCTTCTAATAAAGAGAGGAACTCAAGATTATTATTGTTGGAAGTTGAAGAGAGATGCGGTCTGCGTGAAAGAGCCACAGCAGTCCATATTTATAACTCTCCACGGGCAAGATGGTCATTGGTCGCTAGGTCAAAAGCTATATATATTCCTATTATCGTGGAAACAGTGGGTTTTCCACCACCGCGGTTGTGGGCTCTCCATTTGTGTTTATTGTTATAATCTGAATTATTCATCTTGTAATGTGAAGACCCGGAAATTCATACCGACTTTTCGTAAATAACAATGGGGTAATGTGAGGAATTGAATGAAATGGTAAAATTAACTAAGTTGATTGGGGTGTGTTTGGTTTACACAAGTCACATTTGGACTTGGGGTGTAATTTTAAAGATGTGTATATGTGTGTGTGGTGAGAGGGGAGAGAGAAAGTCATCTTCTTCCCCAAAAAAAATCAGTCCCTTCCTCCCTCTCACTCCTCCATAGCTCTCAAACTCATTTCTCTACCAATCCAAGCCAACCCTTGAGTTCCAAGCTTACTCCCTTCACAAAAGCTTCTCAAAACTTCGTGCTTTA
>JAXBDA010002417.1:0-42856 GCA_036023075.1 Gaultheria prostrata
GGGGGGGGGGGATTTGGATGGGATTAATCCCTTTGGTTTTGTGCTATAACAAAAAAGTGTTTTCCAGTGGCTATATCCCGTTGAACACAAACACCGGATATAAATTTTCTCCACCCATTGATATCCTGAGCAATATCCCACCCATATCCCAAGGGATTTTTTATCCCATCAAACAAATGAGACCATTTGGTTGGGGCTAGTCATGCCCTAGCCAAGAATTGTACTCCCTCCGTCCCGATTTTGTCAATTATTCCATGAGATTTTTACCTCTAGGTCTAGAAAAGAGATATCTTATTACCACTAAGGTAAGTCACTTTTTTTAATTACCACTAAGGTAAATCACTCTTTTTTGGGTTTAGATTTAGGGTGCACTTTCCTATTATAGGGTTTTAGTAGTTTAGGCACTTTCATAGGTTACCCTAGGATTTTAGGAACTTTCATAGGGTACCCTAGTCATAGGGGTACCCTAGGGTTTAGGTTTAGGGTGCACTTTTCTATTATAGGGTTTAGTGGTTTAGGCACTTTCATAGGTTACCCTAGGATTTTAGGCCCTTTCTTAGGGTACCCTAGGATTTTAGGCCCTTTCATAGGGTACGCTAGTCATATGGTACCCTAGGGTTTAGGTTTAGGGTGCACTTTCCTATTATAGGGTTTTAGTGGTTTAGACACTTTCATAGGGTACCCTAGGGTTTAGATTTAGGCACTTTAATAGGGTACCCTAGGGTTTAGGTTTTGGGTACACTTTCTTATCATAGGGTTTTAGTGGTTTAGGCACTTTCATAGGGTACCCTAGGATTTAGGTTTATGGTGCACTTTCCTATTATAGGGTTTTAGTGGTTTAGACACTTTTATAGGGTACTCTAGGATTTTATACACTTTTATAGGATACCCTATAGTTTAGGTTTAAACAATTTCATTAGGGTACTTTAGAGTTTAGGCTTACACACTTTTATTTGGGTACGTAGGTAATTTAAAGAGAGAGGCGAGGGGAAAGTATTGCGCAAAAACTAAAGGGAAATGGGGCCCATGTACAGCAGGTGGCGAGCTTATCCGAAGGAAGAAATGATGACTATTCGTTGTGTCCAATGATGATTGGAGTTGCTGTTCAAAAAATGGTAATTGGAGTGTGCCGTGCATTTTCGAAAAAGCAAAGAGTGCGTGGGAAATGGAGCTGATTTTTTGTACCGGCCCGTAAATCCCTCTTGGGGAATTTCTGCTACACCTTAAATTGCCCTTGGGGAATTTCTGCTACACCTTAAATTGCATATATCTTTCAATCTATACTGTTATTCACCGTTTTAAAAACTTTGTATGATAGAATTAATCGTGTACTATCAAACAAGATTCATATTGCATATATTTGGAGATCAATATTAAAAGATATAAACAATCGAAAACTGACACGATTATCAAAAATTGACAAACAAAATGGGACGGAGGGAGTATTATTTATCTAGTGGAATGAATATATTATGTTTCTGTTGCTCAAAAAAAAAAAACTTACTAACTTTCAGCAAATGAAAATAAAATAAAAGTACAAGCAGACATTCAAGTTGTTTTTTGCCTCCTAGCTTGACATATGTAGTGGCAATTAGTTTTTTTTTTCATCAGAAAAAATTAACATTTTACTTGGAACTCTTGAAACATTACAAGATAGTGAATTAGAAATAAGCAGAAAAAGAACTATAAAATCAAGATGTAGTTGACAATTACTGAACTATCAACCAAATATAACCAAAAAATCTACGCGTACGGAGACGTGCGTACGTAAAACGCACGGACGGTGCATCTACACTGTCCAAAAGCAGTTTTGACGGTTCGGATTTTATTTACTCTTTGACCGGTCAAAGAATAATCAAGATCTGAACCATTGATTGTTGAAACTGATGGTGCAGATGTGTGTACGGATAGTCGGGTTGAACTTCACTTCCCTTCGGGAATCATAAAAAAAAGCTCCTCTAGTTTTTTTATTTTCGAAAATTGTTTTTTCTGGAAATTGTCTTTTTAAGAACTTTTTTCTATTTTAAAATTTTAGTATTTTTTGTAGTTTGAAAATGTGATGTGGCAAGTTTTTGTTATTCAATTTAGATTGTGTCATTGTGGACCGTTACATTGTCTTAATAAGTCACCTGGCTTACTTTTTCGTTTTTATTTGATTTTTTTCCGCGTTTGTTAGTTTTTCATTAATTTTTTGTGTATGATTGATTTGGTCATTCGTCATTTCTAATCTATTACATGGGGGAAGGGGAAATGGGTCTCTATCCCGTGATGCAGTGTGAGGCATCCAAGAGCTCTACCGCATAAGCTAGCCACCACTTGCGTATGATTGATTTGTCTCGACGAGAGGAATAAAAAAAGTAAAAAATTATGATCCACGCTTAATTTTTTTTTGAATAAAAAAAAAGTAAAAAAGACAGATTTTTATACTTTTTCCGATTTTATTCAAAAAATCTAAGAGTTTTAAGTAATTTTTTTACCTTTTTGGATTTCTATGGTCGAGACGAACAAATAATACACAAAAATTTGATACAATACAATACTAACAAACGCGAAAAGAAATCAAATAAAAACAAAAAAAAAAAAGTCAAATTGATTTATTAGGCCAAAACACAAGGCTAACTTAAAAGATGATGTGGCAATTTTGGTTATCGAATTTTGATTAATAAGGCCATTGTTATTCTTAGCACCGAAAAGCTTGGCAAAATTCATTCAAAATAACTCATGCAAGTATGCAAAAGGCTACCTTAAATAACCTCACTTCTTTCACATAAATCAAAAGGTCAACATATGTACTTATACTAGTCCAAACTGCCTTATTTTTGTCCCCAAAACTTTGTCTCGCGCCTCAAAAGTCTGTTTATGTTGATCTTTGAACTAGAAAAGTTCTAGGAAACTCTTACGTACCTATCGCCCCTTCTTCACTTTATTTACTCTCTCCGTCTCTTTTTAAGTGGGTTATTTGGAAATTTCAATTATTTTTCTCTCACATCAACTTTTACAATTTTTACATTTACTTTCCATTACTTACCCTTATCAATATAATAATACCCACTAACTTTTTAAAAAGGAATTTACTTTTAAGGGCAAAATAGGAAATGTACCCACTAACTTTTCAAAACACACACTTATTAAGGGACAACCCAAAATGAAAATGTACATACTATAAAAGGGACGGAGGAAGTATTATTTTTGACATTATATATACGAGATAAGTGAAAAATGAGAAGCAGTGGTGATAAAACACTCTACATTCATGACGATACCATGCATGAAGAAGAACTCTGGTTGCCAAATCTGTGCAGTGTAGGGCGAGAGAGAGTTTTAGAGAGAGATGTATGGGAGAAGCTCCTCCCTAGGGCTTTCCCTGGCGGCCGCCGCCCCTCCCCCTCCCCTACCGCAACCCTTCCACCTCCTTCCTTACGCCTCTCGTCCTCTCCTCTCCTTTATTGCTTCCCCCATGGTTTCCGGCAACCCCCCATGGTGTTCGAGCTTCTCTCCTCCTCTTATGGGCGGCCGAAACTCGATTTTTGGGCAAGGGGGGCCGGATCTGGGGTTTCCAGATCCGGACCTCCATCATCGGCGGCGGCGTGACATACTCCGGCGGAGCTCCAACGATTTCTCTGTTTTTGTGTTTTCTGTATTTTCTTTTTCGTTTTTCTTTTTTTGGTAGATTGTTTTAGGGTTTGGTTGGGTTGATTGGAGATTCTATCTTTTGGGGGAAAAAAAAGAATGGAATTTTTCTATACCAAAGCCAATTGGGTACCTCAAAACACATGATGCTTAGGGAAAATCGCCATTAATGCATGACTTTTCGTCACTTCTGATTTATTTCGTGAAATGTCAAAAATAATAAATAAAGTGAAGAAGGGAAAAACTTCCTAGAACTTTTTTGGTTCAAAGACAACCAAAAACAGACTTCTCAAGTCAGAGAAAATGTTTTTTGGCAAAAAAAAAAAAAGGCAATTTGGACTAGTTTAATTATGTTGACCTTTTGAGTTTTGTGAAAGAAGTGAGGTTATTTAAGTTAGCCTTTTGCTTAGTTGTCTGAGCTATTTTGAATTGACTTTTGCTTAATTAGGCTTTTTGGTGCAAAAAGACAAAAGCTAATTTTTTTTTAGCCATTCAATTAAATGGAAATACAAGATACAATTAGGAAAAATGAGTAGTTTAATTTTCGAAAAATTTAGGGGACGACAAATGGTGTCCAATTAATAGAATTTTCTTTTCCATTGGTACTTTGTTTCAACTGTAATTTGTCTTGTTGGATGTTCAAGCCCGACCCAAAGCTTCTAGGAGTGGACTCGGAGTTCATCCCAATGCTATATTGCATACCAAACAAACAAAAAAGGGTATAGTCTAGCCCAAAATGACAGTGGACAAAACCGTCCAGGCGGACTATCATGATATGGCCTCGGTTCTTAAGTCTAGAATCAACGGAAAAAACAAACAGTGAAAGCCATATCTGTAGTCATGGCGTACGATGTCATGACAGCATTGAACTGTTATTAGTATAATACAGTATATAACTAGAGAAATCATGCCTCACGGCTTACGTCTTGCATTTTTTCCCGTTATGTCATGGCATACGAGACAACTAATCTAACACCATATATATATATATATATATATGTCCTCTAAACCTCCTCAGTCCTCCCTCTTCCAACCATAATCACATCCAATGGAAGAAACAGTAATCACTCAGTTGGCAAAGAGGTGCGTTTAGGGGTATAAGACATTTGTTATTCACTCATTTGAATCTAAATTCTCACATTATATATACGAGAAAGCTATGGGGTCCATGGAGTATACTATACGTTCTGTATTTTCTAGGTTTATGTTACTTATTTTTGTGTTTCATAAGCGGCTACACCCAAAAATATTTTTTTGTTGGTAAGAATTTTTTGTTTTTTTTGAATTTTATTAGTAGTAATTTTATTTTAGGCTTTCATTTGAAGATTCAGCCCTATATGATAAACACCCATAAATTCAAGTAATTCATAATTGAAACACCTAATACAGTAGCTCAAACAATGTACATATTCCAAATTTCCGATCAAAACAAAATGTACATATTCCAAATGATAAAAATAAAGAAAATAGAGACAAAAAAAATTCCATCCCTTTATGAACTCCGAACTTTTTAGTTCAAAGTGATCATAGGCTCTGACTAATTAGGACAACACAGTATGTTAGATTCACACTCTTCTTCACTAACACGTGTTTATTTTTGTCATCAGAATTGCTATTGTAACCGGATCCAACAAAGGAATTGGGCTAGAGATATGTAGACAACTAGCTTCTAATGGGATTGTGGTGATATTAACAGCAAGAGATGAGAATCGAGGTCTTGAAGCTATACGGACTCTCAAAGCTTCTGGGCTATCTACTATTCATTTTCATCAGCTTGATGTGATGAATCAGAACAGTATTGCTTCCTTGGCTGAGTTCATCAAAACCAAATTCAAGAAGCTTGACATATTGGTATTTTAAAAGCTACTCCCTCCGTCCCTTTTTAAGTGTGTTACCTAGGAATTCCAATTTTTTTTTCTCTAACATCAATTTTTACAACTTTTACATCTATTTTTCATTACTTACCCTTATCAATATAATAATACGCACTAACTTTTTAAAAAGGAATCTACTTTTAAGTGCAAAATAGAAAATGTACCCACTAACTTTTCAAAGCACACACTTATTAAGGGATAACCCAAAATGGAAATGTACACACTATAAAATGGACGGAGGGAGTATTTTTTTTTTTCTTTTTTTCGTTGATTTGTTTCGAACTCATAGTACAATATTGGTTCATAATTGCATCATTATTTCAATTCGACAAATGGAATAATCATAAATATTGGTGCAGATAAATAATGCAGGAGTTGTGGGAACCGAAGTTGATTTGGAAGATCAAAGGAGCCTAAAATTTGATATGGATGAAGTTCGTATCTTCATCTTAACAACATTATTGTTATTAATATCATTATCTGTTCTTATTTCATCTTATATATTTTTCATATGATTACCTATTCACAATTTTGTTGCCAGCTTTTAGGTCCAAATGCTAAAAAGAGTGAAATTTTCAAGCAAAGTTTCAAGGGGGCAGAAGTTTGTTTGAAAACAAACTATTATGGAGTAATGGTTTTGACTGAAGAACTTATCCCACTTCTTCAACTATCAGACTCCCCCAAAATAGTTAATGTTTCTTCCACCCTAGGACAGCTGCAGGTACGAAAACAACTTGCCCTTTATAGAAAAAGAAAACACAGTGAGATCACATGACTGGGGATGAAATAGGGATATTTTCCTAGCTTGTTAGGTAATGTTTTCATTTTCAACAAGGTGTCCATTCTCCCGACAATAGATAAACTTGTTAAGCCAATTGTTTTTGACAAACAACACATTCAAGAATTCAATCTGGAAACAACCCACTTACCAAAACCCGCAAAAAGTTATTTCCTGATTCTCGAAAGACTATTTTTTGCTCAAAAAACAAAGACTGAGAGTCTTTTTGGAATCTAGACTTGCTAAAGTTGAAGATCTCATGAACTTCATCATTGCGGACCCATTTTGATGTCAACTTTGTAGTTTGAACCATCCATGGATCTTGTGGTGTTTGCTGACTAAAAACATCTATGTAAAAAATCACAATGATTGACAAACAAACAGTACTAAATTAACATGGGTCTTGTCTGCTTTTGTCTAATAATTTTTCATCAAATTGTGTTTCAGTTTGTTTCAAACGAATGGGCTAAAGAAAAGCTAAGCGAAATTGATGGCCTCACAGTAGAGAAGGTGGATGAGGTGGTTAAGGAGTTTCATGAGGATTTGAGTGAGGATTTGCTAGAAACAAAAGGATGGCCTATCAACTTTTCTGCTTACATAGTGTCGAAAGCAGCTCTCAATGGCTACACAAGGGTTATGGCAAAGAAGTATCCTAAGATTGGCATAAATGCAGTGTGTTCTGGTTACGTGAAAACAGACATCAACTATAACACTGGGGTCTATACAGTTGAACAAGGTGCAAAAGGGCCTGTGATGCTGGCTTTGCTTCCTCCTGGTGGACCCTCTGGCTCGTTTTATATTCAGATCGAAGAATCAACTTTCTGAAACAAAAAATTATATATATATACAATCCATTTCTCCTCTGGATGTCCGGAAATTAAGAAAATCCGGACTCGCGATCGGACGGCTGAGATTAGATCTCAGCTGTGATGCCACACGCGGGTCTAAAATGGGGAAATAGGGTTCGCGGGTCAGGGATCCAGGTTCACTTAAGCAAACGGGTCAAGCCCCCTCCTCATTTCACGCATCTTCCAGTCAGAGTTAGAGAGAGAGAGAGAGAACGGCGACGAAGAAGAAACGCGACCGACCAGTACGATGACCCCATTAATCTTCTCCATCGATCTTCCCCACCATCTCAGGTACCTCTCTCTCCCTCTCTCTCGCCCTATTTTTCTCTATTTTACTCGAAATCTGAGAAAACTCCTAATTTTTCAGATTTGTGCGACCCAAATCAGAAACCCTAGAAGTGAACCCAACCACCGACCAATACGAACACGACGACGACGAACCAGGTCTCTCTCGCTCTCTCTTACATCTTTCATGGATTACGGTTTTAAAAATCTATGGTTTCCAAGCATTTCAAAAACTAGGGTTTTGAAGCTGCTAATTGGGAAGTGCTTAGAATGTTGTACATTTTTACTGTGGGTTTTTTGGTTTTAATATAGGAGGTATTTTGATGTTACACAATAGTCTTGTTTGCATCTGGGCCTTCGTGGCTTTTGCATTCACATCTTTCAATATTTTTATTATTGATGTGGTAAAAGGTTTGTAATTTTGAAGCATGTTTTTAGTGATTCTTGTGTTTTATGGCTGGACCTCAGACTTCTTGATATTCAATTGCAATTACAGCACTTTGTCCTGTTACACGACACTTTATAATGTTGTTTATCTGCAATTACTTGGAGAATTTAGAACGTTGTTTGTTCTGGCATTGCAAGGTTTGGATGCATCTTTCTCTTTCCATGCATTATGGTGTAGGAACCATCTCTTCTGACATAATTAGTCACAGGGTTGGAGCTACACTTGCTCACCATGTCATATCAAGATTTTCCAATTCAAAGTTTTGGTTTGTTACAAAATTTTATGGCAACCTCGTGCATGATCTTCTATGCTACTGAATTTTACAGTTATCTTTATGTTTGTTTGTTTCTATAGAATGGAGAGTTTGGAAGAAATATGCTCACCGTCACCGTGTCAACCACCGTGTCCATCATCTGGTAATTCTTGTGATCAAGTTTACACCCCACCCCACAAGTTAAAAATGACTTGATACCACACATTGGGCAACATTTTGAGAATTTAGATGAGGCTCACAAGTTCTACAATAATTACGCTAGAGAATCTGGTTTCGGTACGCGAATGAACTCTAGCAAGAGGAGTAGGGACAATGAAATCACTAGGAAGGAGTTTTGTTATTACAAACAAGGGGAGAGAAAAACTAAGGCAGCTAATTCCGCACCCATTGTACAGAAACGGGGGCTTACTAGAGAGGGTTGTGGTGCGAGGATTGCACTTGTGAAAGACCGATCACGTGGGGGGTTTGTTGTGTCCCAATTTTTTGAGGGTCATAACCACCCTCTTACAACCCCAAATAGGGTGCATTTGTTGGCTTCTCACCGGGGTGTGTCAGTTGCGAAAAGGGCTTTAACACAACAACTATCCACTACAAATGTGCGAACATGCCAACAAATGAGTATTATGTCAGTGCAATCTGGAGGTCTTGAAAATGTTGGATGTTCCCAACAAGATCTTTATAACGTTGAAAGGGATAAGAGGAAAGCGTTGTTGGGACAAGATGCCAACATGTTGGTAGAGTATTTTAAGCGTGAGCAAAATAAGAATCCAGGTTTTATATATGCGATTGAGGAAGATAATGAGGGGCACTTGAGTCACTGTTTTTGGGCTGATGCCTCCAGTAGAAAGTCATACCAGTATTTTGGGGACGTGGTGGTGTTCGATACAACTTTCAAGACAAACCGATATCGTATGATATTCGCACCCTTTTTAGGAGTTAATCACCACGGTCAGACCACTTTTTTTGGGTGTGCCTTTTTAAATGATGAACTCACTACATCATTTGAGTGGCTTTTCGAGCAATGGTTGAAAGCAATGCCAGGATGCCCACCCAAAATGATCATTACTGATCAGGATCCTGCAATGACAAAGGCAATTGCTACCACTCTTCCAAATACGCATCATAGGTATTGCATTTGGCACATTGTTAACAAATTTTCAGAAAAGATAAGTGCAATATCCTATAGAGAACACTATGACGAGTTCAAAAACTGTATATGGAATTCCGAAACCCCACAAGACTTTGAAGAAAGATGGGGACACGTTGTGGAGAAAGCTAACTTGTCTACGAATGAATGGTTAAATACCATGTACAAAATTCGAGACAGATGTGTTCCTGTATACATGAAACACATATTTTCTACCCACATGACTAGTAGCCAAAGAGCAGAAATTTCTCATGCTTTCTTCAAGAGGTTTGTGTCTCCAACTAATTCTTTGTGGGATTTTGTGACGCGGTTTGAGTGTGCACTTGCGGAAATACGGCATAATGAATTAGAGTTTGATCATAAAGATATCAATGAGAAGCCACTCTTGAAAACGGCGTGGGGCATGGAGTAAACACTGAGTGAGATTTATACACGGAATCTGTTTTACAAGTTTCAAGAGGAAATCTTTCAAAATATGGCATATGTGGTAACAAAAATAGTTGAGGATGAACATCGATCTGTTTACAATGTTAAGAGGGATATAGACAATGCTCCGAAGGGTCGTGAGGTGTCCGTAGACAAGTCGTCCAAGTACGTTAATTGCAGTTGTAAGATGTTTCAAACTGACGGAATTCCATGTCGACACATGTTGGCATACTTCAATTTTGGGCAAATTAGAAAACTACCTGATGAGTACATCTTACGGAGGTGGACGAAAGCAGCAAAGGCGGGTAGAGTTAGAGAAGACTTGGGTGTGGGGGGGCAAGATATATGCGACACCTCTTTGTTAATGAGGCGAAGTAAGCTTTTCCAACGTGCTTCTAGTGTAATTGAGGAAGCCGTATTAACTGAAGAGGGAACGAAAATTATGGATGAAGCTATCGACTTCGCTGAAAAGATGCTTGCGGCTTTGAAGCTTGGAAGGGAAGATGGGGAAGAGAGTGCTATTGGAGGGTCGATTCCTCTTGGAAGCCAACGTAGCATTAAAGAACCACTTCTAGCTAGGGCAAAGGGTAGTGGTAAAAGACTAAAGGGAGGAAAAGAGAAGAGTATGAAGAAGAAGAGTAGGAAATGTACTGGTTGTGGGTTGACGGGACAGTTGCATGACAAAAGAAATTGTCCCTACCTTCGTAACATGTAAGTGCATGCATCAAATTTTATTCATTTGTAATTTAAATTACTTTTTCAAATGTTAATTGTAGTTTTTTTATGGCTTAGGTCTTCGCAAGGTGTTAGGTTGGATGTTGATGATGCTACTGATGATGAAGACGACAACGAAAGCGTTGACTCTGACGATGATTGTAAGTGTTTGGTTAATTTTTTCACGGGTTATTTGGTTTTTCCCTTCTTGATATTATGACTTATTTTTGTTCCAGGATCAACATGGAGATGACAAAATGGGAAGAGGAATAGACAGGAGATGTGCTTACTGGAACTTGTGTGTATTGAACTGTGAAAGTTAGTTAGTTGTTGAGTTAGTTTCATGTTACTGCTGCAACTTGTTGATTCTAAAAACTGCTGCAACTTGATGAGCAATTTTTGTAGTTTTCTGTGATGTTTGTGGTTTTCTGTGGTCCAGTTTAATGGTGGTTATTGTTGTAGAATGGTGTTGTACCCTAGAATCTATTATCTTAGTTCCAGCTATTGCAAGTGTTTTTATAT
Source organism: Gaultheria prostrata (assembly GCA_036023075.1). NCBI lineage: Eukaryota > Viridiplantae > Streptophyta > Magnoliopsida > Ericales > Ericaceae > Gaultheria > Gaultheria prostrata. The sequence goes on from JAXBDA010002417.1 coordinate 10,947, forward strand.
TCCATGTTCAGATTTGTCGTTGGAGAATGAATAACTAAATTATGCTCCAAGAATAAAAATGAACATTTCCTGATCATTATGGTTTTTTGTCAAATGGATATTATGGGAATGTTCAATTTTATTAATGAAGCCATAAAATACTAAGTTGTCCGAAGCCATAAAAAATGAATGTCCACCCTTAAAAATTTAACATTCACTTGTCTGGGCTTGTAGATTGTACCGATACAGGGTGGATCTGTACTAGTCCCCAAAAATCACGCGCTCCCTCTTCTAGGTTGTACCAGTACAATGGTGAACTGTACTGGTCCCCAAATTTTAGGCCCCCTCTTCTAGCTTGTACCGGTAGAATGGTGAATCTGTACTGGTACAACCTTTCAAGAATAGGTCCTAAAGGCATATATAGTTATTTACTGGTACAACCATTCTTTATATTTCAAAAAATGATGAAAACTACTTCACTTTGAGTATCTATAAGGCATACACCGATTAATTAGCAGGTTTAAATGATGAACGCTCATTTCACTGCTTCTATTTCAATTCAAACTGGAAGCACTGATTGTTAGTATTCAGCCTGTATCATACAAGGTGCAAGCCATTATAGAACTAGCTAGCTTCCCCAAACAGATATTAACTGCTCCCTCAACATTCCAAACTTGCACTGAGAGATAAATTGGAGAGCAATATGGACCCCTTTACATCAATGGCGATTCCTGGAATTGTTTCCTTATTTTCTAAAGGGGAAAAGCCCACAAAAATACAGTTTTTGAGACAGGTCTCCTTGATAAACTAAAAGTTCAAATCAATGGAAATGACTTGTCTAAAAGTCCAAAAAGCCAAGTTAGCTTTTTAAGGAAACTAAACCTTAAATCTATTTAATTCACAATTCTTTTATCATAAATAGAAGGGATAATAGGTTTACTATACTAAGGGGTATAGTATACAAGTTCTATATCCCAAAAGTAGATCAGTACAACAAAGAAAGGTGATAAGAAACCATCATGCATCTGTTACAAAAGCAGCACTGTCTTTGTTACCAAGGAACAAAAAAATACAACACTAATAAAGAAAAAATAATTACAGTTACAACTTCATGGCAGATAGAGGCCATTTCCAACAATAACAGTTTTCCTTGTCAACCACAAAAAGATGCATGCACATACAAGAATCAAACACTTCCATTTGTAGGAGACCACTACACCTTCTACTGCCATCAATTTCTTCTTCAGCTTCTTGTTCTCTTTAGCTAATTCCTGGATTGTCTTTTCCCTTTCTTGACACTTCAAATCTAAATCGCGTTTTTCATTTTCCAAAGATTCCATTTTGTCCTCCAATTCTTTCTCTTTACCGTCTGGGTCAATCCAATAAAAGTATTCGCATTTCTTTTTCCCATTCTGCCAAAGTATGAGAATCAAATGAACAAGTAAATTTCAAAAAAGGCCTTCTAAATTTTCTTTTTCAGTGGTAGGTAGCATTCATAATTACAAAGCTACCTCATCATAGTTGCCACAGCCTAAGAATCTCCTTCCTGGATTTTCTTTAGTCTTTGACTTCCTCACGGGAGAGGGCTTCCCACAATTGCACGTAGGGTATTCAATCTGGAAGGTTGAACTGGCAAAGGAGGATGGCATGGCTATAGAAGTTAACCAAACACTTCGAGTCATTTACAAGTAGTCTATAAAATGGAGGTATATAGAAAATGACTAATACTAACAAACAACAACAAATGGATCTACCAACTATTGAAAATTTGAAAATGACTAATACATTTTACCAACTACTGCAATACTAAGCTCTCAATTCAAGGACCAACACTTTGGAGATTACTATTCTTTAACTAAGCTATCAACTAATATGGATTTACATATTGCATATATATGATTCCATGAAAAGAAGACGCATCTCATGTACACTATATCTATATCAAGTTCAACATGTCCAGAAGAACATCGTTCTGGAAAGCCATTTTGTAGCATTCAGTCAGCTCAGAATACAAATTGGCCTACAATTGATGTAGCTTTCAGTGACCTCAAATTTCTTTCACTTCCCTTTCAAACGTACCCATACTTGCTTCAAAATTAAAATCAACAACACCCATAACCAGAAATCAATGAAAACTACTAACAAATTAATTGACACAAGCAAATACACAGAACGCATTAGCAAATGCAAATATTGCACTACCACCTCAAACACATGGTCGCACCCATAAAAATGCCCTCCGAAAAGAAAAGTTCTGCAAAACTGGAAAGCACAACTTAATCATGTTTCACAAATCAGCCATTTTTCGAATACAGCTTAAGATGATAAAGGAGTACATCTTCATAAGACCTACTGAGGTTGACTCGTATTTCACACTTTAAATACCATCTGGGATCGGCAAACTTAAAATATGGGTCAAACCATGCACGATGGATGATGATACTAGATATAAGCAGATCCCGAGACAAAAAGGTTTTTCTTAGTATAATCCCACAACATGTAAGAGAGAGCGAGAGAGACTTGGTTCGTCGTCGTCATGTTCGTATTGGTCGGTGGTTGGGTTCGCTTCTAGGGTTTCTGATTTGGGTCGCACAAATCTGAAAAATTAGGAGTTTTCTCAGATTTCGAGTAAAATAGAGAGAAATAGGGCGAGAGAGAGGGAGAGAGAGGTACCTGAGATGGTGGGGAAGATCGATGGAGAAGATTAATGGGGTCGTCGTACTGGTCGGTCGCGTTTGTTCTTCGTCGCCGTTCTCTCTCTCTCTCTCTCTAACTCTGACTGGAAGACGCGTGAAATGAGGAAGGGGCTTGACCCGTTTGCTTAAGTGAACCTGGATCCCTGACCCGCGAACCCTATTTACCCGTTTTAGACCTGCGTGTGGCATCACAGCTGAGATCTAATCTCAGCCGTCCAATCGCGAGTCCGGATTTTCTTAATTTCCGGACGTCGGGAGGAGAAGTGGATTGTATATATATATATATCCACTCTTATGTATAGAAATAAATAAAAAATCTTGTAGCTACTCGATCATCTATGTAATACTTCCTCCATTTGCTTTTGTTCATCTTTTTCTAGAAATCGTGCATATAATCGAACAAAAACAATTTAGCCTCTGGTTTATTATGCTTATTTTGAAACCTATTGAGTGCACTCAACTATTTTCAAACACACTTAGTCCACCTTGACAAAAGTACCCTTCTACAAAACTACCGCCAGAAAAGTCGGCAGCGCCGGAAAATTTCCCAAAAAATTGGTTGGAGCCGAAAAAGTCACCGGCTCCAGATTTGGTCGGCGGCGACCGGTGTTGGACATGGTGATTGGAGATGGCGACCGAAAATGGGGAAGAAGGTGTTGACTATATAATAAAATAAATAAATAAATGATGGTAACCGGATAATGCACCAGATAAATTTATATGTTCTTATATAATAACTTTATCTTAATTTGTAGTAAATTTAAATAGATGAGTTTATCTGTCCATATTAATGTTTATCTGTTTAGTCTTAAATTTGAACAGATGAAATTATTTGTTCTTATCAATGCTCTGAATTAGCCTTAAATTTCAACAGCAGATGATTTTATCTGTTCACATTTATACGTACTATGAAAACATTTGTAAATTTCAATAGATAAACTTATCTGTTGATTTTTATGCTCTAAATTAGTCTTATTTATAAACAGATGAACTTATTTGTTCTCATTTATATTGTAAATTAACATTAAATTTCAACAAATGTATTAATCTACTCATATTTATACAACAAATTAACTTATCTGTTCTTACCAGTAAATTGGTGTTAAATTTCAACAGCTGAACTTATCTATTCACCTTCGTTGGTTTATATTTTCGTCAGTTAACATCTTCGTCTCCATCTCCGGTCACCAAGTCCAGCGGCGGAAACCAACTTCAACACCGTCGCTGTGACGTTTTCAGCCAACTTTTCGATGACTTTTCCGACCAACTTTCCGATGCCGGCAACTTTTCCGATGAACTTTTTGATGATGTACTTTGTGTGGAAGGGATGTGAAGCATGGGAGCGCCTACCAATGGCATGACCCTTCCTAATTAATTAGTGTCTACTAGAGACCCTTTGTAAATGCATTTAATATAACAAAAATTTCATATTAATTGGGTTGCTCTCTCTACATACTCTTTTCCAAGAATTTTAGGCATACTATTATTTTGCTATTCTGCAAAATAGAATGCCAGTTCTTGATATCTTCTTTTACGTTTGTTGAGTGGATATTCTCTTCGTCTTCATTTAACAAACAAACAAAAAAATCAAAAAGGAGCACTGAAACTTAAATTGAAAATCAAACAGAGTTTTGGATTTACAATCTTAAAGTTTGAAATAGACCTGGAAAATAGGATCAACAAAGTAGAATATAATTAGTTTGAAGCTCTGATACTTCCACAAAACCAACCAATTGGTTAGTGAGGAGGTCCTGTAAATATTGGGCATACTACTTAACAATAAAGAGGAATCATAATAAAGAAAAGACTAGAGAATAGGAAAAGAACATTTCAAAAAACTTGCTAGGACTTCTAATATCCCAGTGTAAAAGCTTCGTTGCCCCTTGGTGAGCAAAAAAGGATTCATTTCTCTTTCAGTTTCTTGGATATGGCAAAGATAGCCACAGCCACAATGATCCCTGAAACAATTATTGCAGACTTGAGTGTTTGTAGTGCATCCTTCTTTTCCATTTCCTTTTGAGTTTTAGTTGTTTCACCAGCTTGCTCCTATATTATAACATTTATGGACATCGATAAAATTACAGAAAGGAACATGAAGATATACTTGAATGTAATATTATTTTAGTAAATAGAATTAATGCTTTTAAGGAAATCTCTCATGGTTGTATGTGTTGGGCTTGTGAAGCTAGCTTGATTCGAATATTTGGTTCACGCAGCAATGAGTTAGGTCTCGCGACTTTTGAAAATAGTGACTACCTCCATGACAGAGGGAGAGTATGTTACAGTAGTGAAGGTGTTCATCGGATCAGTTATATAACTCTCTCTCTCTCTCTCTCTCTCTCTCTCTCTCTCTCTCTCTCCCTACTTTCCCTTCTCTCTAAAGTTCAAAATCAGGGTTGCCTTTTCTTTTGGGATTCAATTATGCTTTGGGTGTTTTTTTTTTCCATTCAACTTTTGGTTGGATTCTCCTCCCCCTTCCCTCCACTTGATGTACTCATTCTGTGTCTTGCTTTCTTTGTTTCATTCTTGATTGTTCTTCATGTTGTGTTTGCTGATTTGGCCGGTATCTCAATAGTATGCAAACTCGCGGATTTTCTGGGATTTCCACCAGGTTGTTCAGGTAGTTAATTTTTAGGCTGTGTCCTTTATGTACTTTTCCATTGCTCATGTTTGTTCCGAGCCTTGTTACACGATTTTGTATCATATGAGAATGAGTGTTGCTACAATACACACCCCCCAAAAATTATTCCATATGAGATTTTGTGGCTAAAGGTATGAAAGGGCGTACCGTATGCACCCTCATACGGGTAGTCAGAAAATCTCATATAAGTCCACAAAATCTCATATTTAAGTCCACAAAATCTCATATGGTCAACTATGAGATTTTGTGGCACCTTATGGTCAGTCCACAAAATCTCATATGGTCAGTTACAAAATCTCATATAAGTCACAAAATCTCATATTTGTGCCACAAAATCTCATGTGGATCAAATATGAGATTTTGTAGCACAAATATGAGACATGTCACATCAAATATATATATACGCGATGTGTATCACATTCCCACTACAGGACAAAACCGTCATATGAGATTTTGTGGCCCTCTATATGAGATCGATTTTTTTTCATGTGGAGCCACAAAATCTCATATTTGGGTGCATACCGTACACAAATCTCATATTTGGAGCCACAAAATCTCATATTTTGAGTCACAAAATCTCATATGGAATTATCTCATATTTGAGCCACAAAATCTCATATTTTGAGTCACAAAATCTCATATGTAGGGGTATGTATTGTAGCATTCCTCGAATGAGAATTAGTCTCTCCATACCATTGTGTGGTAAGCTTTTCTACTTACCATCTCTTCCAATGAGCACGAAATACAGAAATAGTACTAACTTGCATTGATAAATCATTGGCACGCAAGGATTGATTTAACGCCAACCTGTTTATGCCCCTCACCTCCAGGTCAGGTAACCCAAAGGCCATGTTTTTGGGTTTGACTAATAGTAAAAGAGAGAATTAAATGGTATTTTTTACAACACTAGAGGAGATACATACTATTTGAAGCTTAATGCAATTCTCTTTTTTCCCTTTTTTTGTACTCAATATTTAATTTGTTTTCTTTTTAAGCAAATGAAATTTTTTTTGCCAATCAAAAAAAAAAAAAAAAAAAAAAAGAAGGAAGAGAGAACTTATATCCCACAAAATGAGTGATATAGCTTTGACTGATTCTCATCGGGTTAGTGATATAGCTAGTCCAAAGTCTTGCATATTAATCAACCTTTTCTCGAATTGGTTGTACAATGAATATGCAATCCATTTACCAATAAGGCTAAAAACAACATCCCACGTAATTTTTTATTTGATCGCGTGTTTAGTGGATAGGCACCATACATCCGCTTGCTAACTACTAGCATACCAATTTAATTAATCTAGCATTGTCTCTTCACTTTTCACTTTCTTAGATTCAAGATCATAATATCCCCCTCCCCCGGGAGACGGGGAAAAAACATATAGAAAACAAAAAACAATGCAAGATTTCAATATTTAAACAGCAGACTTACTAATTTTAAAGGGAAACAACAAGTGGAGTATCCTTATGCGGGCGGCTCGTGAATGAAATTGCCTCATGAATGTTTGGGATGTCCAATAGCATTCGAGGGTGTTTGGGCAACTCTTTATTGCCTTTTCACCTTCTGCTTTTGTAGATACCCCAATTTGGACCTCCCAAATATCCTCAAAGAAGTGGCCGGACGGCTCCCCAATGGTGATAAAAGTCAAAATGTGCCTCGGAAGCTTTGGAACAATGTTTTTTGTACAAAAACCCAAGGAAAATCTCTTCAACACAAACCCCACTCTACACCATCTTCTAGTACATTAAAAACCCTCTTTTTTTATATATAATATGTCTCAATCCGTTTTGAAATGAGGGGGCTATGGGGATTTTACCAAAACAACTCTTTTTCCGACCACCTGAGGGTAAAATTGTCATAACTTTTGATGTACAAATTATTCTCTGTCCAAACCACTTGGGTTAGAAAGTAGACTTTACAAGCTTTCCAACGGTACCAACCACGCATAAAACATAGTTTGGTAGCACCCGGGGGGGGCCTCGCGAAGTTTGGCTGACTCAAGGTAGCCGTACGGCTAGTCATGGGAGCCGTACGGCTAGTCATGGGAGCCGTACGGCTAGTCATGGGAGCCGTACGGCTTGCTTTTTGGCAGAAAATTCATCCAAGCCGTCCAGTGCTCTTTCCAAGCCGGTGCCCATTTCCAAGCCGTATGGCTCCCCCTCCAATCCGTACGGCTCCCCCTCCAAGCCGTACGGTTTGAATCGTTATCCTCTGCAGAAAATCCGCGCGTAGAGATTTTATTCGTTTTGAATCGAATCTCATCATGCAACGAGATCTTTTGCGTGATTTTGCTTCTCTCTCGTGCCTATATATACCACCATCTTCTTCTCCTCTAGACATAGTGAAATACCCAGAGAGAGAGATTATCAGTGAAGTTTTCCGGCGAACCGCGGCGAGAAACCAACGTTCCAATCCTCATGTATTTCCAGTAACCTCACAAATTCCAAACTTCATTTCTCCTTTCCATTTTCAAACTCCAGAAACCCGAAAATTTTACAAAACCTTTCACCCGAATTTTCCAGTCTCTGTTTCAAGTTCCGAAGGTACGAATTCGTTTTTCAAACCTTGGTTTTTAACCATGGTTCTCCGAGGGGATTCCCCGAGTCAAGAATGATTTCGGTATTCATTTATTGGCTCGGATGATAGTTTTCAAACAAAAGTCGGTTTCCCGGACCCGTATCGGGCGATTTTTCTCGATAATCGCACGGTACGATTCACGTGAGAAATACATTTTGTTTCACTAACTCGTTTTTAAGCAAAAACAGTTTATTTGGGGCGTGTTTACAAAGAAAAATCGGGTTTTAAATAAACGGGAACTTTCTGGTCCCGAAACAAAATTTTCAAAATTTTCAGTAACACACAAGCCGTACCGCTTGGTGTACAAACCGTACGGTCTCACTATGTGAGCCGTACGGCTCCTGTTTTAACCAAAAAGTCTCCCCTGCTTTTCCCCTGTTTGACCCTGTTCTTCTGTTCCGCTGAAAATCATTTAATTACAGTTTCACCCCCAGATTTCTGTTTTATTACTATTTAGTCCTTTTTGTTAAATTTTATTTCCGTTATGGTTTTATGTAATTGTGTTTATTATTACCTTGTTGATTGTTTAATTATTTGTCAAAAGTTTTATAATAAAATATTTTCTTAAAAATCCCACAATTATTTAGTAAAGACCGGGAATTTCCCGGGCGAGCGGGGTGCTTTTAAATAAAACCTTCCCCGCCCGTAACCTGGCTCCCGAATCCAAAAAGAATCTTTTCGCGGACCAAATCTTTTCCAAAAATGGCACGAGAGTCATTTATTATTTTTAAACGGTTTCTCAGGTACCAAAAATATTTCCAAAATTAAATCCCGGGTGGCAACTCATTTTTCGTGTATATTTTAAAAAACACAAGTTTTTATTCCGCGTGGCGCCGTCCACAAAATGGCGACTTTTGCTGAGGATTTGTTTTTAAATTAATTTTTTATTTTGGCATTTTACACTTGTGAAACGACCCCCGAAAGCTTGACATAAAGTACACGCTCAGCGTTGTCAAAGAAAGGAATGGTGTCAGGGTGAGAGCCCGACCAATCCGGACTGGAGCTTTCCCGGTTGTTTTCTTGAGTAAAATTTCAAAATATTAATTAATTAAAAAAGTGAGCCAAACTTGAAAAATAATTGTGGGATTTTGAAAATATTTTATTGTTAAACTTTTGCATTGCACGTGCATCGATGTTGGATAAGCCCCGCAGCTACGTCTTGGTTACCTTACCCAGCTTGCTGGTGTTAGGACATCCCAAGATTCTCGGCAACCCTGGACGATGATGAGTCAGCCTGCCGTTTGACCTTTGCCATGCACTACACTTGGCTGGGAGGCAAATATTGACTCTAGTCTGGGGAACCGCTCAAACCAAAACTAGCCTTTGCATATAGAAAATCGTAGAACCTTCCAATCTACGACAGGGTCCACAGGTGTGCTTATATCCAGTTACGTGTTTATTGTTTTTCCCAGTATATACTATCATTCTGCATGCATACACTTTAGCATAAATATTTTGGTCGGTCGGACCTTGAATTGTCACCTTTCCCGCAGTCTTAAGAGGTTGCCCTGCCCGATGAAGAGTCGTGCATTCCAATGCACGTTGTTCAAATCATATAGACCTTAGGAGAATGAGACTAATGATAATCAAAATGGCCTAAAATCTTCAATAAACTCTTATCAATGACCTTAACTGAGCTTAAGAGTAATCAACCCCATTTATGAGGATGTTTATTCTAGCATCCTGATGAGAGATTATTAAAGAACTTAGTCCATTTTCAGATTTTTCCAAAGTCTTGTTTTCCAAATTCAAAGGATACATTGTCAAAAGAAATATTGAGGATCGGGACAGCCTTTTTAAGATCATTTTTCTTTAATCAAACACCCCTAGTGTCAGTCGTGCCTCAACGGCTTCCTGTGATCCGGTCTAGCCTTAAACATTTTTTTTATCCAGATTTCAACAGCCTTATTGCTCTGTCTCGAATGGTCATGAAAATTGATTGGCTCTGGTTCCAACACACAGGAACTTAACCTACCGAGTAGTGACCTACCCATGGCTGTTGAAAACACTTTATGAGACTTAGGATGACATACATGACGACTCAACCACGACATTCTCCTTTTCAAAATAAAACAAGCAAGGGCACTTCTGAGTTCAATTTTGTTTTACTGTCAATTCTCAGCCGTCAAGCCAAACAAGAAAACCTTACCACTTAAAGTCGAGGATTAACCTGGCACAAACCTCAAATCATCCCGCCAATCAACATACATGGAAGTTCAGGCTGAAATCAAGGAGCTCAAGAAAGCTGTGGACAACCTAGGCAACCCAATCACTCAGCTCATGATCATGGTGCAAGATGTCTGTAACCATCTCCCGCCAATCCAAGAGAACCCCAAGCGACCCAGAAAAAGCCCGGAAATGGCCGCAGCTTTGGCCAAAATTTTTGAATTGGATAAATTCAAACCATTGGGCTATGAAAATTTCAGTGGTATCGGAGATCCGAAAATGCACCAGCAGGACATCAAAAAGGGAAACCTTGCAAAAACCACCCCCAGCTCCAGAAACAACAATTCCAAACCACAACCCGAACCATTCACCCTAAAAGAAACTTTCACCAACTCTCTACTCCCCTTGTTATTGTTTGCAAAAGCCTTCTCGAAAGTAACCTTCTCAAACAACTCGAGCCTCGAAAATTACTAGAAGAACTTCCCGCTAGCCATAGACCAAACACCTTTTGTATCTACCACCAGATGCCCGGCCATCATACCAATAACTGCATCTGCCTCCGTCACAAAGTTCAGGACCTCATCGATAACGGAACCATCTTGCCTCCATGCTGAATCCATAAGAAAATATTGGGTTGACAAACAAAGATAAATCATTAACAGCCAGACAGTAATCCAGCCTTCCACGAGTTTTGGGGAGTCTCCGAGTTTCAAGTCAAGTTTCACCTTTGTTAAGTCAGTTTGTACTTCAAGTCTTTTATGTTTCTGCTTTCTTTCATATTCGAGTCTATAATGTTGTTATCAAAACCAAAAATGGAGTAATCCCAAAATCATACCGAAACTTTGTCTCATAAACCTCTCACCCTCAACCCAATCGATTTTGCATTCTACCCGAGGTGTTTCAAGGTATAAAACCCGTGTTCATATTGTAGTTCTTATGCTCTGAGGGGATTCTACTGAGTAGGAAGGGAACTCCATAGCTCTTTCTCAGACTTGGAAGAGTATTGTCAACAAATCCAAACCTATCGGACGTGCATTACACAACCTGTTTTGTGGTTGTGGAAATGTCGTCCATGCGTGGAGGTACATTTCTTTACTAAAACCCTTCTAAGGGTCTTTCAAAATCATCAAAGGTCGTGTTTTTCACAAAGCAAACAAAATAAATAGAAACTATTTTCGTTCTGCCAAAATCCAAATTTTCAAAATTTTATGCTTACCAGTTACACCGTCCGGCTTCAGTCGTGCACCGTGCAGCACATTTAAGGATGTTGTACGGCATCAGTGGCAAAACTTGATTTTTCATGCTCTGTTTCGCGAATTCCGAGCGTGCGGGGTGCATTTTTCAAACAAAACCTTCCCCGCGCGTAACCTGGCTCCCGAATACAAATCTCTAATTTTTCGCAAACCAAACCCTTTTTCAGCGGCAAAAGAGTCATTATTTTCTAAACGGTTTCTCGGATACCAAATATTTTCCAAAACTTAAACCCCGGGTGGCGACTCTAAAAATTTTTTTCCCAAATCACCCATTTTTCCAAATAAAAAGCGTGGGCCGACCCCCGACCTTCCACAGAGACCAAGTCCATCTCATAAAAAGAGCAAGTAAAAACGGATACCCAAAGTAGGCCCATAAAATGACTAGTCTTTGAGAGATGTGCAGGCCATTTTAGGGGCAAGTCCAACAAACAGAAAAAGCAAAGTACATGAAATTATAAGAGCAAATCCAAAAAATATACCCAAGTGGGCCCATAGAATGATTACTCTTTGAGGGATATGCAAGCCTTTCTGGATGCAAGTCCAACAAACACAAGAAGCAAGTAAATGAACTTACGAGACCAAGCCTGTTTAATATAAAGAGTACGTCAAAAAAATAGATACCCAAAGTAAACCAACCCAACCCAAACCGAGCCTTACGTCCCAAATCAATTGGGGTCGGCTACATGAATCTTTTTCCTCCATTGAACTTTGTCAAGTGCTTAGGATTCATGTCATAGAGATCTAACGGGACTTTTTATGTGTTGTATGTCAGCTACCTAACGCACAACCCTCCTCCTTTATCCGGGCTTGGGACCGGCTCGGATCTAAAGATAAGTCTTTAAGAACGTCACAGGCAGAGTTAAAAAAAATAGATACCCAAAGTGAGCCCATAAAATTACTTTTTTTAAAATGTGCAGTTCTTTGTGGGGTGCAAGTCTAACATAGGAAGCAAGTGAAATTATAAGACCAAATCCGTCTAAGAAAAAGGGCAAGTCCAAAAAGAAATACGCAGAGTGTGGGTTATAAGGCCAAATCATGGACATCGTGTATTGGTTATTATTTATAAGCACTACCATGTCTTGATGATTTTAGAACTTGAGACCATGAGAGTGGTAATTGTTTCTTGTCCCCATCACTGTCTGGTAATTCTCCCTTCTGTTTTAAGAGTATTACCAACAGAAATTCACTGTCCGGTAATTCTCCCTTCTGTTTTAAGAGTATTGCCAACAGAAATTCAAAGCTACACGGTTAAAAAGGTTACAAATGTTCTTTCAACGCTAACAAATGAAACACAAGGAGAGGAGTGGTTTCAGAGCATTCCCAGTGTCAGAACCAATATTGATCATGCGAGATATGAACAGCCATACATTACTTTGAGTAAATGAAATCATACACTCAAACTCTCGACCAAAACAATTCCTGAGACGCTCCATGCCATCGATCAGACGATGTGCATGCAAAAAATGTTAAAACAGAAGAAAACCTTTACTCATTTCCTGCCCCCAAAACCACGAGGCTTTGGCCTTGATGAGGCAGAGTCCGCATACCTCGACTTTAGGTCTATGTATGACTTTCTTTTCCTCCTTGCTGTACCAGGGGGAGCCTGACGAGATAGTAGTAAATGTTTCACTTTGTCAGCTTGAGTCATAATACTGGATGACGCCAGAGCAAATTAAAATTAGGATGAAACAGAAGTTCGAACATGTTAGTGGAAAAACATACAGAACAGGAGGGAAGAGGTTTGCAGCAAGATTTGTGGGCCAATTATGTAAAGCGTATGGTGAGTGGTGACTTGCCCAAAGAAGAAATGCCTGGTATGATATCTCCTAATAATCCACCAATGTTTTGAAGGTCCATTCTAATTTATTTTGCCTTCTTTTCTAGGAAGAATGATCCATGTACCAAACCATATTGGTAACGGGTATAGTAGTATGAGGTTGCAGCTTGGCCTTTAGGTTTGCTTCAAAAAGAGGGAATAGGTTTTCTTCTATTGATTTGGGTTACAGTAATAATCATATGATAAAACGCATCACAAGGACGGAAGAGGTTACATTAACGTAAATCGTCACTTTTTGGGAGCTCAAATATATGAAAAAGATGATTAGGATTCAACCTTCTGAAGCATAACTGGAAGACCAACATGGACCCAAATTTTATTACTGTTTCAAACCCTAACATTACTTACTGCCATACTATCTTTCTCCAAAAAATTTAGTATGATTGATTTTAAATTTGGTCTTCACCAATTTGAAAATCTCGCATTGAGCGCACTGTACTTATTTTTACAGTGTTGAGAGATCATCTTTACTTAGCGTATTCCTTTAGAGGATATCTTGGGAGCATAAAAACCTCAATCCAGCAGACCAATCTAGGATACCATTTTGACTACAAGGCTTGTGGTCAATATTCTTAAGATGGCTCAAAATAAAGGCAAGAATAAGATTCTAACAACTACAGGAACAACACATGGTATACATTTCTGTAAGTATCATCCTCAACAGAGGGCCACTGATTGTGGTTAAACTCGAACGAGTAAACTTGAGATTGTAAGTTCAAACTTGAGATTGTAATTGCGAAAGGTTAGGTCAGTATCCCATCTTCCCTTTCCAGATTCAAACTAATCGGAGAACATAGTACGGGTTATTTGCTCAAGCATCATCCTCAGTACTATGCAGAATCAAGGTTTTAAAAACTCAGTTCGCATCAAATCAGGCCATGGAGACCAATAAGATTAGCGGTTCATAGGGAAAAAAATGGAAGGGTGGAATTCAAAGCATGAAATGAAAGTGTGTGAACTGCTGTTAATGTTCACAGTGGTAGATCAACATCAAATGCATACATAGGCAACAGAAGGCACCTTTTGTTCAGATTTAAGAGCATCCTCAAGATCCCTCAGAGCAGGAATAGATCCACCTTCCATGACACCCATTAATTTTTTCATTCGCCCACGCATTTGGAAAAGTTGAGAAACAAGTTGGTTCACCTAAAGTTGATGCAAAAAATGAATATCATCTTATTAAAGCACACGGCCAGCATTGATTTACACCAGGAGCGACAAAGAATAAGTATCTTTCGATACCAATATCCAGACTACACCCAGTGACCTTACGTACCTGCTGTTCTGCCTTCCCAGAATCTTGCGCAACTCGCTTCCGCCTGGCAGGGGATTCAGCCAATAGTTCTGGTTTCTCCCTTTCCTCTGCATATCAAATGGTTTAAACCAGAAATACCAGTTAATTGGTGATAAAAACAGAAAACAAACTCTTTATTTATTGGAAAACAAGTGCACAAATATAGAATCGCACGATTCCCGATTCGATTCACAATTCAAGCAAAAACGATACGAATCTATAGGTGAATCCAGACTAATATAAAATCGGTGGTGAATCGTACGTTCACGATTCGATTCACGGTTCACGCAAAAACAATACGACGCTATAAGTGAATCAACGTTTATTAATTGTTTGCATTCGACAATATAAAACCACTTTTGTTTTGATTTTGAATTTTTCTAATAGACAAGCAATAATTAATTTCAATGGTACATGCCAAATTGTTATGTGACAAGGAACATGGATTTCAATTAATTTCACCTTGTTTGCTTTTAAAGAAAACATGTAAGAATTAGACATTTAACTTAACAAATAAAAGGAAGAAGAAAGAAAAAGGAAAGGAATGTGAGAAGGAACACAATTTTCCATCTCTTTGTTTTGTGAAGTTTTCATTTTTCTTTCTGGATTAGAAACCTAACATAAGGAGACATTTACACATTTTCTCTTCATTTGTCTCTTCCCTACTTTCCAAACACGCCCCAATTCAACAGTAAAGGAGAGGAATAACCTGGGGTCATTGCTTCTATCATTGCTTCCATTAAAATTAAGCTCTTCTCAGCCTCACGAATCTGTGCAGGAGTAACCTGTTTCCATAAAATGCCAATATACAGTTTATGAAATCATCCACCCTTGGTTATCGGTTCCTGGACCAAAGGAAAAATAGGATGCATGTGTGCAATTAAAAACAAAAAAAAAAACAGATCTATACCTTTCCCATGCCCGGAATCATTCCCATAACGCGACTCATGGAACCCATTTGTGCAATGGCCCGAGTTTGCTTTAGGAAGTCATTAAAGTCATATTTTGCACTCATGATCTTTTTCTGCAAATCTTCAGCATCTTCTACGCGCATCTACTCACAAGTTGGTCAAGAGCTAAATCAAGCAAAAACATGTAAAAGAAATGGATATGAAACTGATTGGCACTCACAACTTCTTGAGCCTTTTCCACAAACGAGAGAACATCTCCCATTCCTAAGATTCGTCCCGCCATACGATCTGGGTAGAAAGGTTCCAGGTCTTCCATGCGCTCTCCCCGTCCTACAAGTTTGATGGGCTTTCCTGACACCTGCAATTGTCCAATATTTAATCTTGTTACTGACAAATTTGACGGACCCAACAAGGGAAATGACCGCGCCTAGAAAAGGACATTATACCAATTGCCATTTCAGGCTTCAGTTAGCGGGAGTTAGAAAAAGTAGCTTAACTGTAGGTCATACACTAAAACACCTCGCCTAATATACCATCCCAGCAGAATAACAAGATCCGCTGTTACTCACTCTTATAGGTTGCACAAAATAGTATGGAACCAACATTGCATGTGTGTTTGCCTTTATAGAACATAAATTGCAAAAACAAACTAAAGCACCATTTCCACTTAACAGCTCCAAATCGTGCAGAACATTATTCTATTGGCTAAATGGATCACAAGTCATATGATCCTCCTTTCACTTTTAAATGCACCAAACGATGGGAGGTTAGCATGGCTTACCTTCATGTTTATTCGGTTTGTTGATTGTTTCCACTCATTGAAGATTTTATCTACAAAGAAGGTCAACGGGGGATACTCAAATAGCTCACTGACACAAGCAATTTATTGCAAGGCTAACATAGAATCATTTCTCCGCAAAAAAAGAGTGAAAGCAATCATTGGTCCAAAAATCAAGAGTTGAAAGCTTTATCCATGCCCGACACATCAATGCCACACAAGCACCCCTAACCTTTTACAAGGCCATAGTCAGTTATTCACCTACTATGAAGCACCGACACTCCTAGAGATTGCCGCATCCGTGTCCCACACGCAAAGGACACGCAGGCACACGTGACATGGCATGTCCATTAAATTATAATATTCTTATTTTTGGGCCAAAAGTGGAACATAAAACATGTGTGTATAGACGTACACAATGGGTCAATAATGCATTCGAATAAGATTTCTAACCTGAATATTTAGTGGTTACATTGTATATTTGCATAACTAAAAGAATTATTTTAAGAAGAATAGCCGTGTTCGTGTAGGGGACCACTGGTGGTGCAGTGATAAAAAAACTCAGCCCAAAGTCTTGGGTTCGAGTCTGAGCACAGCCACTTTGTGTATTATTACCAAAGGTTAGGCTTGTCCTCAACATTCGTCTTCCCAGACACCCATTAATGGGTACCAACTGGGCGTTGATTTTTTTATATAGCCGTGTTCGTGTCCTAATTTTTTATAATTGTCATGTCCCGTATCCATATCCATGTCAGCTCCGTGCTACATAGTTCACCAACCATGCCTATATGATCCATGTTATAATTTTGATGATTCACAAAACTATTTATTATTGATAGACCTACATAACTAAACTATGGATAAAATTCCAAGAAAAAAAAAATATTTGAACTTGGAAGAAATAATTTGAACATGTTCGCCCATGTTATGACAACTGTTAGAATAGGTCTATGTGAGTAGTTGGCGTTTGTCCCACATCGCCTATCTTAGTCTTGTAACGTGGTGCACGATAATATAAATAACATTAACTTGTGTTAGGGTTTAATAACACCCTTACACTTCTTTCTCTTTCCCTCTCTTCTAAACAACATGGTATCAGAGCCACCTTTATCCAAATCCTAATCTCTACCATAACCCAAACCCTAATCCACTGTAACCCTAAATCTCCGTAACCATCGACTGCCAGCCACCATTGCCAAGACATCCAAAACTCTCAATCAATCATCCGAAACCCATCTGAAACCCTAAAATCGAAGCCAATAACCCAATTGAAACCTTAACTCCACTTCACAGCCGCCATCTTCACCTATAATCACCGTCAAAACCCTAGCCCACTAATCAAAACCCTGATTCGAGTTCTATCCAGCCCTCAAAAATCCAAATCGAGACCCATTCAACTCCATCCAGACCCTTTACCCTTCGAAATCCAGCATCCAGGCCTTTTAATCCCTAAATCGACTAGCCTATTGTCCTAAATCTAGCAAACCGACACTGTTATGACCATTAAAACCCAAAACCGAATCAGACTCAGTTGTTTTTTAGTCCAACCAGGCTTGAAATTCCTCTGTTGTGGCTCTGTTGCTGCTCGAAATTGCTGTTCCCATCCCCTCTCTGCGTTTTCACAATTGGTTACGTTGTGGTATAGTAATCTAATGAGGTAACTCAGTTCTAACTTGTGATTATAGTTCTGTTACTGCTCCTTGGGTTCTGTTTTCTATCATATCGATGGCTGGTGTAGTCGATTTGGTGATCTGTGATTCGCATGTTGTGTATGTGCAATCTGATGAGTCACGGTGTTAGTCGTGGGTGATCTGAGCAGTAACAGAGACTTGGTTGATTTGTCGTTAGATAGTATTATTCGTCATCGTTATTAGTTGGTCGATACAGTTGTTTCCAGTTTATTTGTGAGTGTTTGACAGAGTAGTGGTTGGTGGTTGATTAGTTGATTGGTTTTGTCAGCATGGCTGAAGTTAAGTCTGCTTCTACTGGGTCTGCTTCTAGTTCTACTGTTATTTCTTCTAGCTCTTCCCGGCGTCGTGAAAAGGATTTCATTACCTCCATCATTTTGAATGGCAACAATTATGCCATTTGGTCTCGTGCTGTCAAAGTTTATTATACAGGTGAGCGGAAGCTTCGTTATTTGACAGTAATCCTCCTACTAAAACGGCTACGGAGTATAGTGATTGGGAAGCTGAGGATTGTCATATTCGTGGTGATTTGTGGAACGTTATGGAATCTCAAATCAGTGGCACTCTGTTTTACCTTGACACTGCCAAGCAAGTGTGGGATCGGGTTGCTAGGATGTATTCTGGTGTTAATAATCTTCGTCGTACATATAATCTGCATCACCAGTTCTTTTTTTTGTCAATGGGTACCGGATCTTTGGAGGACTACTATTCCAATTTTCGTGGCATTTGTGAGGAACTCCGTGTCTATGAGCCTATCTCCAGTGATTCTCAGGTTATGGAGCGTCAGCGTGAGCGTTTGGAGATCGCTTGGTTTCTATATGGTTTGCCGTCATCCTATGATACAGTTCGGTCTCAGATTTTGGGAGAGCGGGAGTTGCCCTCTCTTGATGAGGTGTTTAGTCGTCTTCGCCAGGCTTCTATCTCATATGCTAGTTCTCAGCTACCATCTGATCGTTCTGCTTTAGCTGTTTCTGGAGGTTTTGGGTCAGGTAGTGGTCGTGGTTCTGGTAGTTGAAGTTCTGGTAGTTATAATTCAGGTAATAGTTCTGGTGGTCGTCGTGATTCTAGGTTTAGTGGCCGAGGTTCTAGTCGTGGTGGCATTAGTCATGGTCGCACGTCAGGGGGTAGTTCTGGTCGCAATGGTTCTGGTCGTGGTCGTGGTACCAGATTTTGTACTCATTGTAAGGGTACAAATCACACGGTGGACTATTGTTATGATCTTCATGGTTTTCCTCAAGCTCATCAAGTTGCTCATTCTGAGGATACTGGACAATTTGCTCATTCTTCTGCCGACAGTAGTGTGACTATCTCAGCAGAGGAATACCAACGTCTTATGTCGATTCAGCCTTCTACTGCTGCAGCTTCATCTTCCACGGCTACGTTCGCTCAGACAGGTTCTTCTTTTGCTTGTGTTGCCTCTTCCACTTTTCTTTCTCCTTGGGTTATTGATTTTGGTGCTACTAATCATATGACTGGTACGTCTCGTTGTCAATCCATTGGCCACGAAACCCATGCTACTTTAGCAGATGGTTCTACTACTGAAGTTACTGGGTCGAGTTCTTTTCCTTTGTTCCGTCACCTTTTCTTCTCATGGTTATGTGTTTCAGGATCTCGAGACGGGGATGAAGATTGGTGGCGGAGTTGAACGTGGTGGCTTGTATTACCTGACCAATAGTCCTGCTCAGTCTGCTGCTCTTCCGTCTACAGAGTTCTCCTATTAGCAACATTGTTGACTTGGACATCCATCTCTTCAGAATTTGAAGCGTCTAGTGCCCTCATGTGGTTCTCTTAAAGAATTGTCATGTGAAGTCTGTGAGTTTAGTAAGCATTGTTGAGTGCCATTATCCTAGAGTAGAGCGTCGTGTGTTGAGTCCTTTTCAGTTAGTGCATTCAGATATTTGGGGGACTATTCATGTGCCCAATGTTTTCGGTTTTCAGTACCATGTTATTTTTGTGGATGATTTCTCCCGTATTACATATCTTTATCTTACGAAAGAGAGATCTGAGTTGAAGTCCATTTTTAAATCATTTTATATGGAAATAAAGACTCAATTTAATACTTGCATTCGTATGTTTGTTCTGATAATGCACGCGAATATTTTCATAGTACGCTATCTCAGTTTTTTGATGATCAAGGTATTATTCATCAGTCATCGTGTGCTCAGACTCCACAACAAAATGGAGTTGCCGAACGCAAGATTCGACATTTATCTGAAGTTATGCGTGCATTGTTATTTCAAATGCAAATCCCTAGGTCTTATTGGAGTGATGCGGTTCTTGCCGCCTGTTATTTGATTAACTGTATGCCATCTACTGTCCATGGAGGTAAGATACCCCATATGGTCTTGTTCCCCGGACATCCACTCCACTCATTACCCCCTCGGGTTTTTGGGTGCACGTGTTATGTCCATGATTTAGATCCTGACAGGAGCAAATTGGACCCCCAATCCATTAGGTGCATTTTCCTTGGCTACTCTCGCACTAAAAAAGGGTACAAATGTTACGCCCCGTTTTTAGGTCGTCATTTTGTATGCGCTGATGTCACATTTAATGACTCCCTACCTTTTTATTCGGAGTCTGTCACCACTAATGATTTGCTTGCATATGAGTATGTGTGTCCTATAGCTGTTCCGTCTAGTACAGTTCCTTCACCACAACCTCTACAAGTGTATACTCGCCGTCCTAAACCAGTGCCATCTCAGCCAGCACCATCTCCACCAGAGCTATCTCAACCCACAGGCCCACCTTCGCCCACCGCGTCGTCTTCCCCTCCGTTGCGAGATCCCGCCAATCTTGATCTTCATGTTGCCCTCCGTAAAGGTATTCGGTCATGCACTCTTCATCCGATTGCTCACTTTGTTTCCTATAATCATTTGTCACCATCCCTTCGTGCTTTTACTACTTCGATTTCTTCCATTTTTGTTCTGAAGTCTGTTCAGGAGGCCTTATCTGTCTCTGAGTGGCGGAAAGCTATGGAGGATGAGATGTCTGCTCTTCATCATAATGGCACTTGGGACTTGGTTCCTCTTCCTGCTGGTAAGACTACTGTTGGTTGTCGTTGGGTATTCACTGTCAAGTATCTTCCTGATGGCACTGTTGGGCACTATAAAGCTCGTCTTGTTACAAAAGGTTACACCCAGACTCATGGTGTGGATTATTCAGAGACGTTCTCTCATGTTGCTAAACTTGGTTCTGTTCGCATTCTTATTTCTCTAGCTGCGAATCTTGGTTGGCTGTTGTTTCAACTGGATGTCAAAAATGCCTTTCTCCATGGGGATCTTCAAGAGGAAGTTTTTACATGGAGCAACCACCTGGGTTTGTTGCTCAGGGGGAGCGTAATCAGGTATGTCGGCTTCGCAAAGCTCTTTATGACCTCAAGCAGTCTCCAAGGGCCTGGTTTGGCAAGTTCAATGATGCAGTTCTGCGATTTGGCATGCATCGTACTCACAATGACCATTCTATGTTTTCCCTCACTTCTGATCGAGGGAAAGTATTGTTGGTTGTATATGTGGATGACATTATCATTACAGGTGATGACCAACGAGGTATTGATGAGCTAAAAACCTTCTTACATCAGCAGTTCCATACTAAGGATTTGGGAAAACTTCGGTACCTCTTAGGTATTGAAGTGGCCTGATCCAAAGAAGGTATTAGCTTATCACAGAGAAAGTATGTGCTGGATATTCTTGAGGATACAGGTTTGTTGGGGGCGAGGCCTGTTGAAACTCCTATGGATCCCAATGTCAAATTGTGTGTGGACCAGGGGGAGCTGCTTCACAATCCTGATCAGTATCGCCGATTGGTTGGTAAGTTGAATTATCTTACAGTTACACGTCCAGATATCTCGTTTGCAGTTAGTTTGGTGAGTCAGTTTATGTCTGCTGCTCATCACCCACATTGGGAGGCGGTCCTCAGAATTGGTGTTAGATTTCTTGGAGGGTTCCAACCTAAAACCAATTGGCAATAGGTGGAGTAACCTCTAGAATATATTAACCAAGCTTGGGTGGCCTAGATAGACGATGTGGGATTTAAGTATTTAACATTCCCCCTCACGTGCAGCCCGGATGCACGTGGAGGTACGAATTGAAGAGACTGAAAGATTTGACTCGGGCGATCAAGGGGTGCAGCCACCCAAGACCTAGCTCTGATACCATGTTAAATTTCTTGGAGGGTTCCACATGGTATCATAGCAGGGCCCATTCCACTCCACATTAAAAAAAAAAAAATTCACAATCCACACCCCACTACAGACCAGCAAAAAGGCTGCACGATGATAGGACCCAAAAAGTGGTCACACGTGACAGACCTCAAATGCGGCTGCACGTGAGGGGGGATGTTAAGAAATATTGTCCCACATTGCTTAGGAGAGGAATGGGTGATCACTTAATATATGATGGGACCTCTCCACTCATTGCCAATTGGTTTTAGATTGGAACCCTTTAAGAAATCTAACATGGTATCAGAGCTAGGTCTTGGGTGGCCGCACCTGATGATGTAGTCAATCTCTGTTGCTCGAGTCAAATCTTCTAGTCTCCTCAATTCGTACCTCCATGTGCATCCGGGCTGCACGTGAGGGGGAGTGTTAAATCCCACATCGCCTATCTAGGCCACCCAAGCTTGGTTAATATATTCTAGAGGTTGCTTCACCTATTGCCAATTGGTTTTGAGTTGGAAGTTTCCACAATTGGGAAGTATCTTAAGTTACATCCAGGATGGGGTTTGTTGTATCGAGCTAGTGGGCACCTACGTGTTGAGGCGTTCACTGATTCTGATTGGGCAGGAGGACCATCTGATAGAAAGTCCACTACTGGATATTGTGTGTTTCTTGGAGGAAATCTTATCAATTGGAAGAGTAAGAAGCAGATAGTGGCCCGATCTAGTGCAGAAGCATAGTATAGAGCAATGGCACACACAACATGTGAGGTTGTATGGTTGCGATCGTTTCTTGAAGAAATAGGGTTTAGTGTTCAGTTGCCCATGCCGTTGTATTGTGATACTCAAGTGGCTATTCACATTGCTTCCAATTCGGTTTTTCATGAGAGGACTTAAGCATATTGAGGTTGATTGTCATCTAGTGCGTGAGAAGTTAACTGGTGGTGTGAATAACTACTCCATATGTGTCTACGACTCTACTGGTGCCCAGTTGGCTGACATGTTTACCAAATCACTGTTCAAGCCACGGTTAGAGTTGTTGTGTAAGAAGCTGGGACTTTATGATATTTATTCTCCAGCTTGAGGGGAGTGTTAGAATAGGTCTATGTGAGTAGTTGA
This sequence comes from Gaultheria prostrata, assembly GCA_036023075.1. Taxonomy (NCBI): domain Eukaryota; kingdom Viridiplantae; phylum Streptophyta; class Magnoliopsida; order Ericales; family Ericaceae; genus Gaultheria; species Gaultheria prostrata. The sequence continues at coordinate 34,036 of JAXBDA010002417.1, forward strand.
CGTTTGTCCCAAATCGCATATCTTAGTCTTGTAACGTGGTGCACGATAATATAAATAACATTAACTTGTGCTAGGGTTTAATAACACCCTTACACTTCTTTCTCTTTCCCTCTCTTCTAAACAACAACAACAACAACTAATTTCAGAAGAAAGCTACGTTCACATAAAAAATTGGGCTCCCAAATGTTGCACAAAGCAGCCTCCAAAAAGTCCTAATCCTTCATTCCCTCCAATGAACACTCCCTTCCCACTTAGGTAGAAGAAAAATCTATTCATCCACATGTACATGGTTTAAGTTCTACAAGTAGTGCACTTGAGTTGTACAAATTTGTTGGTGCTCCTAAGTCACGTGTAACTTAAAAAAGAATTTAGATAACATTGGCACACCAACAATTTGATTCAGACTTGGGAGTGCAGACAAAATTCTAAAATCTCTAAGCTACTAACGAGTCTTATAAACTTCGTACTCATGACAAAGTCGTAGATAATAACATGTGTTATGTATATCTTAGGAGGTTTTAATTTGAGTACTAATTTTTCAAACATTAGAAAAATCTCAATATGACTTTAGGTACTCCAAAAAACAGTTAGTTAGCCCCCTTTAGAAGAAAACTTAGATGAATATACACCTCACCACCAGTATGCATTACATATTTCAAGCAAATGTTGTGAAATCACTCCCATATACCATTAGAGCACAAATGTATTCAAATTTCCAGCGTAGGGGTTCGATAATGTTACTATAAGACAACATCTTTAAGTTCCATAAGATAAATAACATGTAACAACAATAATTAGCACAAAAACTAACAATAATCAGTATGTAATTTACTATGTAAGAGCATCCCCTGGTGAAATTAACCACTAATTGTTTGATGTGCAAAGCATGGGGCTCACAGATAAGGACCTGATGATCCTATATAAAAGAGAGAACAAAATAGAAAATCAAATAAAAATCACAAATTTTAACATCCAAAGAAATAGGCAAACCTCTTTAACACTCAATGCTGCTCCACCTCTCGAATCCCCGTCTAGCTTCGTCAAAATGGCACCAGTAATTCCGATTTCGAGATTAAATGTAGTGACCAAACCTGAAAGTTCACTGAAATCAATTAGAAGGAAGGGAGAAATAAAATTAGTTTGGGCAAAAACAAAAAAAAAAAAACCAATTAAGGCATGCAACTCTCAACAGCAAAGAAAACAGAGGTCAAGTCAGTGGATCAGTGGATGTATTGATACTCTCTGCTTCCAGGAGCATTCACTACTGAATTGCCTCTGAAGCATACGAAAGCACACAACCACGTCTTTCATAACCATAGCTGAAGACTAAAAACGGTCTCTTAAAATAACCCTCAGCGTTTAAGCAAGAGACAGCAGTGATACCTGCTTGTCTGATTTTGTACAAACAATATGCCAGTTTCCCTGCTTACTAAAGACTTCACATACATATAAAGAAAGCCAAACACCAAGTTCTAATACAGCAAAAAAAGAGGCCAAGTGTTTCGGAAGCCATATTTTTAAACGAACCTAAAAAAGTAGAAAGCCTACATAAACGATAAATAGCAAATTGCTTCCATCCTCGCCTTGTCTTCATTGACAGGAAAAACAGTAGGAAACATTTTCAGTGTACGAACACAATGTTTCACTCCGAGCAGTAGCAGTGGGAAAAAGAACAAGCCAAAAAAAAGAACTCATCTACAACTTATCAAACGAAGGGTTTGCTACAGAAATATGAATATGATAGCATAGGCATAAGCTTCAATCTAAAAGTGTCAGAAGCACTTCACAATCCAAAGGGATCTAAGCATGTTGGTTTGAGCGATATATGTCACGGGCATATTTCCTAATAGCTTAAGTTTTTGAGCGAGTTGGTTGGCGAAATGGAAGTTCTTGAAGTGCACTTGAGGCGCTTGATGCGCACGGCTCATGCCGAGGCACAAGGCTCATGAGAGGCGAGCTGCAATTTTTTTCCAGATCTATTTAAGATCTCATCTCATCGATTGATTCATAAGTTGGGATATACTTAATAAAATCCTTCAAGCTAAAGGGGCAAAGATCAGTAACCCGAGCTGCAACAAACGAGCATGGATTGTGAGTTGAGGAGGAATATCATGAACTCTGGAGGCCCTAGTCCAGATCTGCTGCTTTTTTTTCTTTGATCTTCTTCTTCTTTGATTATAGATGCCATGTTTTGGTGGTTTAAACATTTGAAATGTTATGAGTTATGATATTTAGAATTCTACAAGTATTTGATTAAGGGGACCATGGCATCCCGGTGCGCCTGGTGTGAGATTTCTAAGGAAAGAGAAGAAAACAAGCGTAACTACCAAACCAAACATACTTTCTTATTGCATTGCAAAAGCTTAGACAATTACAACTGATGAAGGTGGTTTATATAGGCTAATCCTATTAACCCTACGAAAACCCTAATAACATAAAAGGAAACAAACTAATCCTATTAACCCCAGGAAAACCCTAACAACATAAAAGGAAACAAATTAATTGAAACATAATAATTGGAAACCCTAAATTATTCCTGACATTAAACTTTCCTAAATTATACTTCACACCTGAAGCCTTTTAAATAGGGTTCTAAAAATCGTCTTAGGTTGTGGTCCGCCGTCTTGACTAGTCCTAGGCACTAAATTACGCAGCGTGACAATTAGTCGGCCACTTGGCAGGATTAGTCAGCGGCTAGGCGGGTTTAAGCGAAGAATTAGGCAGCTTGGTTAATCACGGATTAAATACATAATTTTGTAAGTCTTAAAGGGTTAAATGCTGTGATAGTATACTATAAGGGTTGTTGAGCAAAAGAAAAAATTATACTATATGGGTTTTAGTATAATATAGGATAGTGATAATTCCAAGATTGTTTCTGATCGTGCCAAAACTCCAATGCATAAAGAGCTTGTACTTTACACATGGCACAATCAAAAATAGTTTGACATTAGCACTACCCATAATATATACATCTACACTACAATATAGACGATTTAAATCTAAACCTAAATTGATGTAAATATAATACATACATCTACAGCAGTAGCGGTGGTGGCCAGGCAGAGGCTACTGTGGTGGGACGAAGGGACGGTGAGCCCCACCGTATGATGTGATTTCTCCAACTTCCTCTAGCCACATCCACTAGTAGATTGGTGGTCTCCAACATCACAGCTGCTAAATTTTACAGCTTTTTACTTTGTGGTTTTTCTTTTTGTTTCCGGACCTTTTGGGTCTTTCATTGTATTTGTTGTTTTTAGGCATATGGGTCACACATATGATTTTATCAATACAAGTTGAGTTTCAACAAAAATATATGTGAAGTCAAATTATGTGTATGTAGGCTCTATTTCCTCCGTTTGGATATTATTTAGTAATGTTTTATTCCACTTATATTGTTCTAGTTACTCAAAACTTGGGGGGAGGATAATATTGTTAGAGATTTTTAAAAAAGGGAAAAACCGACCAATCTCTAGGCGCTGATTAATTGGCCTAGGCGCTAGGCAGTGCCTGGCCACCTAGCGACTTTAAGAGCATTGCTTTTAAAACACAGCCAGTATGTAATCTGGCATCCATACAAGCGATTTCAAGCACCAAATTTTTGGTTCATGAATCAGATCTATGTCGGCAAAAAACAAGCAAACATGCAGAGCTCTGCAAAACGAATCTAATTGAGGAAAAACTACGTCTGCAAACCGACCAAAACAGCAATAAACAGCTCTAAAATACTCCTCAGTGATTTTCGGCACTCATAGGAAGGTTTCTGCTAGAGCTTGTCCCACACTAGTTAATTATCACCTCCAAACATATTATATGAGCCTCGACGGCCTATCCACTCATTGCAATTGGTTATGAGTTGGATTCTTTATCAATTTCCAAAAATTAAAAAACAAAAAGATATTGGGTGAAGTTAGAAATCGCAGATGTGAAAACTGTTCCTTTGAAATCTAAAACTATTTCAAAATTGCAACCAAAAAAATTGATGCCTTTAAAAAATTCAGAAAATACACTACTGATCTTACAAGATTGAGGTGCATCAGACCATGTGATCGCGGACAACCAGATGAAGACGTCGTGCTTGCCGCATCATAAGGATGATGGCGTCAGCTTGGTACGGTTAACCTTGGACGATCCTCGCATTATTTTGACGTATTATAGGGGCGGGTATCAGATGCTCTGATACCAAGCTGAAACTTAAATATTTACTTTGGTTGTGGAGGTAGGGGAGAAAAAGAGGATATAGCCCGTAGGAAAGATAAATTCAGGACATAGGCTGAGCAATTAATCAGTCCCTAGAGCTCTAATGTCTTCATATTTAGCAGACATAATTACCAGAATGTCCTTAGGATATAAAGAGCAGAGAACAAAAGTACAATAGGCTTCCAGTTTGTATCACCACACGAACTGCATTGATGCCACGAGCCTATTGCGAGCTAAAATGGAGACCATGTACAATTGGATGCCTTTTTGCCCTTCTTTTTTTTAAGAGCCACTTTCCTATATTGAAATTCATCAGACAGATGAGTAAAATAAAGGTTAAACACCTGCAGCTTCTTGGCCAGTCATTGCATCCACAACAAGCAAAACTTCTGTAGGATTCAACGCCCGTTTAACTTCTTTCAATTCATCCATCATCGTCTTGTCTATCTGAGATACATAGAACAGTTCACTAAGGTGAAAAACTTCATAAAAGGAAAACAGACCTTATTAAAACTATCCCCTGAAAAGATAGGTGACATAACCTGAAGTCTTCCAGCTGTATCCATTATAACCACGTCTATATTCTTCCTTTTGGCCTCTTGTAGACCTTGCTTAGCTATGTCTGCAGGTTTAACCCCAGTTCCTGCTGTGTAAACAGGAACGTCCACCTGCCCCAAGCTTATCACTGAATATGAGAAGGAATTAAGTGATCCAGCTGTTGAATCAGATATGAAGGGTAACATGCACAAAGAAAGTACTGAATACAGAAATTGTCCAGCACATCTTCTTTTCAGGTCCAAATCACAAATTTTTCAAGAACACAACATTTTCCTCATAACTTCAAATGAGAGACTTTACAATACATCCTACGGTATTCACACAGAGGAGAAATTTTAGGGATGGGAAAATTTGAAACAAAGGATCAATTAAGACACAATGCCGAACGAGATTTGAGCCACTTGAGAACCTAAAATCCAAAGGGTAAGGACAGTGGTATGTAAGACTTACAAAAGCAGTGGCTAGTGCCTTAAGCAATACCCTTCATTGCAAGAAATTATCTAAACCACCTAAAATTAAAATAGGTCCGTGGAAAGAAATCCAAGTACTTCTATAAGTGCTACCGATCACCGCCGAGGATAATCAGACATTGTTTTCTGCAGGTGTTAATTAATATCTTCATAAAGCCTTATCACCGATTATTAATGGCTGGAACACCAACTGCGAATGTTTACTTACCAATAAAAAGGTGGGTGTAATCTAAGGAGGACACGACAGTTTCATATCCAACTCCCTGTACTAGTACTACTGCCCTATCCTTTCATACTCGCTTAGAAGGGATTTCACCAATCACCAACGAGGATAATCAGACCTTGCATTCTGCAGTTGTTAATCAGTATTTCCATAAAGCCTTATCACCAATTTTTAATGGCTGGAACACCAACTGTGAATGTTCACTTGCGAATAAAAAGGCGGGTGTAATATAAGGAGGACACGATAGTTTCATAACCACTACCTATACTACTTCCCATGTACTCACTCAGAAGCAATGAAGCACGGGTACAGGAACGGGTGCAAGTACGAGATACAGCAACTTTTTATATATTTTTTATAATTTTAGCATGCTTCATTACAGAAACATATAACAAGTACTCCTATTTTACCAATAAAAGCAATATGGGAGCTCCAGAGTAATAAATTAAAAGATGGGGTATGAAAGTTGTAATTTGGTTTAGAATAAATAGAAAAAAACGTAGCTGACAGTAGATCTAGGTTTTGGTCATCTCTTCTTCTCTGCCTTCTCTCCGCCGGCACCGATTGAAATGGCCTCTCCTCAGCCTCGGGCAACTGGTCTCTCTCCCCACGCCTTTACCCAAAACATACGAACGTACCTGGTTTGTTTTCAGCGTACTCGGTACATATTTTGCCGTACTCGTACCTGGTACATACCCGGTGCACGTATGGCGAGATTTCCGGCATACCCGTGCTTCATAGCTCAGAAGAGATTTCATAATGGTTGTTATTGACCATGAAATCCACTGATGTTAGACTTCAAAGACACTCAGACTGAGTACGTCTTCCTTCTTTGAAGAAGGTTAATATAAGTATAATCTATCGGGACAAGAATTCCTACAGTAGTTATACTTCAACTGCAACAGATTGAGAACATAGGATTAGAGAAGGAGGAGAAGAGAACAGATTGTTAGGAAGCGTTGATCTGTCCCCTTGACCTGCCAGTTTGATATATCAAACCATATCATGGACTATTACAATTGTACCTTTAAGATACAGATAATAGAAGAAACGAAGTACTCTTAACATTTATCCATCTTTTAGCCAGAGAAGGTTAGTTTCATTTAAAATGACTATCTACGAAGACTCTAACATTGTGCTCAATAACTTGAAAATGGAGATAATTCATAGGCTGCAGTCTGCCTTGATGTCCTCAACCAGATCAAAGCAGGAACAAAACAAACGACAAATGGCAATTGCTAATGGAACATGTCATTCACAATGGAAGTCATACCTGTTCACCAAGAATAACAAGTTGGTCAATTGCAGCAGGTCTGTAGACATCTCCAGCAACAAGCATGCAACTCTTTCCCTGTGAACCATGTAGGACCACAGCTTATATACTATTCTGCATTGAGCTGCCTGTTGTATACATTTCGTGTGCCTGTGTGTGTGTGTTGGAGACAGGAAGAGATTATGATTTAGAAAGTTCACCTGTTTCTTAAGATAGAAAGCTAACTTTGCACAAACGGTTGTCTTTCCAACACCTTGTAGACCAGCCAACAAAATTACCGTGGGCCCAGATTTTGCAAAAACCAGTTCAGAAACCTCTCCACCCATCAATTTTACAAGTTCATCACTTACAATCTGCATACATCAGAAATTCGTTCTCTTAAAGGTAGTCCAGCACCGCTGATCCCATGACAAGCTTAATTCAATATAAGCCAAGTTCTATTTTTAGTATATACGAGGAAACACCTACTTAATGGGAAATTGGAAGGATCACAACACAGATTATTCGTATTTGACCCAAGAGGACATTTATTGGCGTCATTGAAAATCATAAATATATGATTTTAGTAGTTTTTTAGGATTCATCCATTTGAAAAAAGACTAGATTTATTGAAATGTCACAACCCTCCCTTACTGTTTCTGACATTACCAATCCTCTTCTGTTAGCATGAACATGTCTATGTAACCCAAAGTTGGTTTTCAAAGAAAATAAAAAAGAAGAGAAGAAAAATGAAAACTTACTTTCTAAGCGAGTGAAGAACACTTCTTTTTCCTGTATCCAAATGTTTGAAAACTAAACCCATTGTTTGGCAATGAAAGCAGCTATCAACGTGTTTTGGATTCCCATTCCTCAAATTTTTTGATGACAGAAGCAAAATAATAATATAAAACGAAGCTTTAAAACACATTGGAAGCTTAGTTCCTTTTCTCCAAGGCACGGTTACCCAAGTTAGTACAAACAGCCAACAGCCTCCTCAACAGCCTAGTTTCCATAGATGCAGTTATATGCATAAATGCTCACATCCTACAAATAGAATGCTTTACTGCTTCTACGTCACTCTCATTTGCTTCGATCTCTGTACTCTATACTGTACATTCTCTCCGCTGCCTCTCTCATTGACTGGTTTTTTTCGTCTATCACTCAGTCACTGAAAGAGGCAGTGGAGGCTGTAACATGATTTGGCACATTTCCATCAAGCCTCAATTCTACTGTCTACATATGTAAAGCTTATTCACTCAATGGAGATGCATACTTTGACCAATTGCTGATCAGGTGTCACTCCACGAATTACACCAACACCAACAGCCTGTTCACTCACAGCTTGGACAAACCTTCTCACAACTGGAAGGCTTACCTGCAAAAGAATAAAAAATCGAGGCAGCTTTGAGTCAAAATCTCACAACAATAATAAATCTAAAAAATTAAAAAGCCTTACATCTGCTTCTAAAAGAGCTCTCCTTATATCTTTCATAGGTTCCACAATATTTTCCTTGGTCAAGACCTCTGAAGGGAAATGAAATTACATAGAAGACATAAGTTAGCATAAAGAATACTAAAAGCTTCATTCTAGGAGAGAAAATTTCCAACAACCTCCATATCTATAATTTCAACATAAAAAGACCCGTTAGATCAATATGACATGAATCCTAATATTACAACGAGACATGCTAGGGCTTTCCCTTTAAGCGACGCGTTGTGCCTGCCTTTGGGTGCTTCGAAAAATGAGCAAGGGGCGCCACACCGGTGCCCGGGTGTGGTGATAAGTGAGCAAGGGTTCCCGTGCGTGCCTGGACGAGCGCGGGTAAAGAAGCTAGCCCAGGACTATAGGATCCGCTTAGCAACTTGGAATATGGGGACTTTAACGGGTAAGACTAGGGAGCTAGTTGATACCATGATTAGGAGGAGGATTAGTATAGCTTGCCTTCAGGAGACTAAGTGGGTAGGAGAGAAGGCTAGAGAGATAGAGGATACAGGGTATAAGCTCTATTATACGGGTGTGGATAGACATAGAAATGGGGTAGGCATCGTAGTAGATAAGCACCTTAAGGATTCGGTAGTCACAGTCACGAGGAAAGGAGATCGGATTATTTTAGTTAAGCT
>JAXBDA010002418.1:0-15249 GCA_036023075.1 Gaultheria prostrata
TGCATCCACACCCATCTTAGCCCACCCACCAACACCATCTGCCACACCAATGGTTTGCTCTTCTATACACATGAAGTGAGCATCTTCTCCTCTGGGTTTCATCTCGTCTTCCTTTGGTAGGTATAGAGATCCCCTAACCATCTTCAAGTTGCTTTTCCTAGAAAAAAAAATGATTCCTTAAAATATGGACCGATATTGAAAATAATTTATATAAGACGACACTTTATGCGAAAAAAGATTGGTGTTAAGTACTTTTTTCGTTGGTAGCTATAAGTGTAGTAAAGGATCATGAATTAACTTCTTCTTCTTTTTTTATTTGCATGAATTACCTTTTGGGAACAGATGTGCATCCATTAGGGAAAGTCTCGGAGAGACTCGAAAGCCGACGCCGCTTCTTTGGAACAGATCCGCATCCATTAGGGGAAGTCTCGGAGAGCATCGAAAGCCAATCATATTTCTTGGAAACAATCATTGTGACGTTCAAATCAAGCGCAATGACAAAATCTACGCGAGTGAGAACTACTGAAAACCCTAAAGCAAATTTATGGAGACGGCGAGAGGGATAAACAAAGAACGAACGCGAAGGGGGGGATAAGTGATCTAGGGTTTTGGAAAGGCCTTTTCAGATACGAATATCTGTTATGAAGAACGAAGTACTCAGGCTTGGGGTTCTATATATAGTGTTTAGGAATGTTGTCGCTTGATTAGCAAGGAATTGGAAGTAGTGCTTGTATAAGGAAAGTAGTTAGGAAAGTAGTTAGGATTTTCAATTTCCAAGTGTATTAGGATTTGGAGGTGTATTTTCACTGACTTGAAAATTATTCAATAGCCCGAGAGCAACGCCACGTGATAGCTTCGGACCACTCCCCAGCCATACATTCTTGTGGAGTCCACAACTAATTACTATACGAGTGGTTCTAGAGTAGTCCAGAGTATCACGTACTGAATAATTACTCACCTGGTGCCTTAACAGAGCATTGTCTACCTGGATCAGCTGGCAATATTGTAAGCGTGTATATATTCATGTAATACCTGTAGGAATTTTTTTTCTTCTTTTATTCAGTTTGGAAATTAAATTATGTACTTCCTTTTTATTTAACGGTCTGCACTCTTCTCTTTTGTCTGTATTTCTTTAAAAGTACGATTTTCGTTGACCTTTTCTTTGTTTTTTTGCCACATTTATGAATCTTCTCTTGTTATGAACCTCTCATTTGACCCTGATGTGATGCAAAATGAGACCCTCTGCGTGTGGTATTACTTGATGATCCGATTAGTTCATTTTGCAACTCACGGTGTGTTTATTATCCGAGCCGAAAATCAGATTGATCCGATATCATTATCTACTAGAATGAATCATAATTGTTACATGAGTCCTTACCGATGGATGGTTAGTGTGCTAGCCCATTCGAATTCTCATAGTATTACCAATATGATCGGATCAAGCCCTAATCGGTGTCCAATGAAATCTTATTTTTTGGCATGGGCGATAAACATAATGGAGCATGACGTGTATTTGAAATTGGGAGAACGTGGATGGAGGAGTAGTAGCGTCTAGGAAAATTTTTCCCGAAAGGAAGAGAAATTATGGGTCCAAATTCACAAAAACAATTTGTTATTGATTAAGAGGGACATTACTAAAAGATCATCTCTCATCCATTTAAAAGGTCGTCAGATAAACTACAACTTAGCTAGAAAAGATTTATTATTGATTTCTTATTGGTCAAAGCGTATTTATCTTGATTTTATTTTTGGAAACATACTAGTCACTTAATCTTTTCAAGATAAATACAAACTGATTTTATTACTTTCAATGTCCGATCAATACAACATCAATTCTAAATTTAATCACTGCCATATATTTTTCCAAGGGGAAAAAAAATAAAATATTGTCAGATATATATTACAGAATATTACACTGCCAAGTAATTATTCAATGTTTCCAGAGTACCACGTAACGTTACTTATATGGTACTCATAACCATTTACGTAGCGACAAATTATCCTATACAACAAATTACCATTCACTTTTATTTTGGGTGATTTGGAGACACTAAGCGACTCACGCAGTGTGGTGGCTACTTTTATTTGTCGGGAGAGTACCTTATGGTTCTCCAGGAGTACCCCAATAAGATGTTGTCAATAGTCTATCACGTCGCCTCGATCCTCAAAGGAAATGGGCGCTACCATAGTCATTAGTCTCATACACCTAGACTAATTATTGGGTACTCCCCGAGTATCATCTGGCATTATCATGTTATACTCCGGCCACAAGTAAATGCTACCACACTATAAAGGTCACTCCTTATTCCCCAATCACCTAAAAAAAGTGTGTTATATTTTCCTTAAAAATGATTGTTGATGCATAAAGGTTTAGGAGTACCACATAGTACTCCGGGAATGCTGAATAATTACTCGTACACCTATGCATGGCACCTAACCCCAGGTGGACAATCCCGCCAAAGAGTAACGGTCAAAACGAACACTTCCCAAACCCTACTTGAACTTTCCTTCTAAAAACACTTCTTCTGATCTTACTTTATAATCACGCAACAACAAAATCCCAATTCCTCTCTAACTTTATATATTTCTATATCTATACATATGTGTGTGTGTATATATGGAAAGCCCTCCTGAATATTATTTCCAAAACCCTAAATCTTTTTCCACAAGTTTTCATTATTTCCTCTTGCCACCTCCTTCAAGTTTTTCTAGGGTTTTCAGTAATTCTCACTCGCATTTTCTCTACTCCGGATTTTGGACATCACGATGATCATTGGAAAGAAACGGCGTCGGCTTGTGAAACTCAATGAGATTTCCCCACATGCATGCTCTGTTCCCGAACGGTAAATAATTTTGCTAGTAGCTTATACCTTCTGTTTACAATGAAAAAATTTACATATACATGTATATAACGTATATTAGAGTGTCAGCATGTATATTTGGTTTGGTTTTTGCCAAGATGGAAATATTTTCTGGGTTATGTTTGGCTCGAACGAAAGTTTGGTTCTCTGTTTTACCCTTCAAATATGCATATATTTTTGTGTGTTTATATTCACAGAACCGATGTTTATATAGATAGCTGATTTCGCATGTATGATGTATTGGTGTATTTGTATTGGATGAAGGGTGAAGAAAAGCCAAATTTTGGGGGTGGATTAAATTGTATAGCAATTGGTGATTTGGTGAAAATCTGAATTTTTGTGTTTGGTAAATGGGAAAATTTGGTTTAAATTCTTACTTTTCTACTAAAAGTGTATAAGTGAATTGATTTCGTGGACGCCACACTTTTTCCACCAATCAGAGTGAGGGGTGACATTCACCATGATCTAGTGAGGGTGAACAAAATCGCACTCCTGTATTATTCATTGGATCTCATTGATGGGTATTTCACAGTTGAGTGTTCATGTTCACGTCTGTTTTATTTCTACAAATGTTTATTTAACTGATTTTCTGTCATATACATGAATTATGCAGATTCATCTCTCTTGAACCAAGCCTAAAAATGTTAGCTGGATATGATTCCCACTTCATTTGTGCTGAGAAACAGACGTTCGGGGTAGCTGATGGCGTCGGTGGATGGGCGAAGAAGGGGATAGACCCCGGTGAATACGCTAGGGAACTTATGGACAATGCTGTATTTGCAATTGAAGATCAGCCTATGGGAGGTGTTAATCCAATGGCAGTGCTAAATGAAGCTTTCCTGAATACTGAAGCCCAAGGATCATCAACAGCTTGCATTTTGACACTCAAAGGCAATGTATGTCATTTTGTTTTCTGTCCTCTCTTTTTGCATTTTTGATCGATTGGTTCGAAAATTTTTGAGGTGTTTCTAACGTTGGTGGTTGTTATTTTGGGCAGGTTTTGCACGCGATGAACATGGGAGACAGTGGTTTTGTGGTGACAAGAGACTGGAAAATTGTGTATAAATCACCAGTGCAGCTTCAGAGGTTTAACCGTCCACTTCAGTTGGGGAACAGGAGAGATAATCCTAGTATGGCTGAGGTTTGTAACATCGCTCGTCTCAAATTCATTTTGTTGATTTTGCCATTTGAACACATTAGAAGCCTATGGCCTTTTAGGCTGTTTGGCTCTTGGGGAAAAAAAAAAAAGAATAGCAGAGAGAATAGAGGGGAAAATATGTTCAGGAATTAAAATGGGAAATTTGACTTTTACCCAAATGTGTTTTGCCTAAACGTCATAGTTTCACGAGGAATTCTACGTAGAAAACTTACCCCAAAAATTGCCCCGAAAGTGAAATCACTGGTTAGATTCACTTGGATGTTTATCTGAACCACTTATTTCACTTTCGGAGTACTTGGCATTTTCCTATTTTCAGTGTAACCAGCTTCTTTGGTTCATTAGTAGTTAAATGAAATTTACTATAGAAATCACTGTTAGTAGCTGATTTTGGAGCAAAATATAATTTTTCTGAATAATCCATAATTTCTTCTTCTTTTGTTTTTCCCTACAGGAGCTTAAAGTTTGTGTTATACCAGGGGACATAGTTGTAGCTGGAAGTGATGGACTGTTTGATAACCTCTACGATTCCGAAGTTGAGGAGTTGGTGAGCCAAGGAGTCGATGATTGCAATTTTCCAGCAGACTTAGCCTTCGCTATTGCCGAGTTTGCTCTCATTAATTCTTTGGACGACTGTGCTATTAGTCCTTTTACCATAGCTGCACAAGAAGCCGGAGTTGAATTCATCGGAGGCAAAATCGACGATATAACTGTAGTTGTAGCATATATTGCATCTCCAGACTAGAAGGCATCACTATTTTGATCACCATGCCGTTTCTTGGCACGGGTCCACAAACACATGGCACGTGGGCTCGGTTAGGAAGAAATGGCGTCCCCAATTGAGGTACACCTGGCAAGATATGACTGAAGTCACTCGTTCCTAGGAAAACCCTAATCCGGGGCGTCCTACTCCATCGACCAATGCTTGTTAGATATCTCCGAATTATCTTTCATCTTATCTTCTGTCGGTGCTATCCCTACATCCCACGAAAGATTTCGTTTCTAATTTTATATCACAAAGTCTCAGTACACATCTATCTCAACATTCTCGTTCCAGCCATACTTATCTTATTCGCATGTTATTTCTTAGCAACCGAACGAACTCCGTGTGTCATATTCGCTTGTTAACAAGTTAAAATTCAGACCTCCCAGCTTTATGGCTCGCCTTCCATGTAGATGGATGGTCATAAACAAGGTTTCAGAAGTCCCTAACACATTGAAACAAACAAAAGGGTTAACTAGCAGTATTTTTGACTAATCAAAACATACAGAAGCAAGAAACCAAATATGTCAAGTACTTACATCCCATGGTGCCAACCCCCGCTGTTCAAGAGTCCGATCAATGCCTCGAACTCCAACGGCATTCGACGTCCACGATACAAGAACCCTATAATGTGAGCAACCGATTGCAAATCAGCTCTTTTGCCCGCAGGAGTAAATTCGTTAGCATGTACCCCAATGAGCTTGAGGGTCTGGCCAACCATAACTAGGTTCCTGCCCTTGGAAGGAAAGGCCGTTGTTATGGAAATCTCTGACCACTTCCAACAATTGCCTACAACAAAGCAACTTATTAGATCTACGCACATATCATGAATTATAAGGGGGAAAAAAGAATAAAAAACCTACCTAATAAGTTTCTGGCATTTCCATGTGAAAGGGTACGAACAACGGGCGCTCCAAAAAAACTGACGAGCTTATAAAAATCTTGGTCCATGTATCATGCCAAGCTAGTGCTTTGACAATAGAGTATCCCATATGATCCATCTGGAGTTCGGCCTCCACGGAGCACGAGGCACGGCACGACACGATATTGTTCTAGCACGGCACGGGCACGAGCACGGAAGTTTGCCTGGAACGGCACGGCACGGAAGTAGGACGGGCATGGCACGGCATCGGCACGACACACCACGGTTCTAGCAAGGCACGGCAAGTCGGCACGGCACGGGCACGGCTAATGGGCCTTAAACTAATTCGTGACTCCCAAGTTAGTTTATCCCCATTGGTCGTATCTGTATCCTATTTTTTTAGTACATTTTTGCATATCGGCCATAGCTGTAGTATCAGTATCCCGTGTCCGTATCCATGCTTCATAGCTACCAAAGAGCAGTTATAACATTAATACACTACCAACTAAAGAAAATCAGCCTACTGAACAATGTGCTAAACCAAGGGTTCCAGATCAATCATACATAATTATTAGGAAGCACACAAGATTCAAATGAACTACCATTGCAAACAACCACTTCTGATGGTGCATTACTAAAAGACCACGGAGTACCCAAATTCGTCTACCTAATACCTTTCAGGTCAGTGACAACCTCTTTATGATCCCTGTCAAAGAAATGTGAATGTTGTATTACCAACTGATACTTAGAAATCTTGGCATCATCTTCGGCCACAACGTGTACGTTCCCTACACCAAGTACCCTGGATAGGTGTCCTTATTCACCTAATGAAACCTCATTTTCCTCAACATTAACTGAACCAAAAAACATTGGAAAGAAGGACGACATAATGTCGTTGATATCCCATCCCGAGAAATCCGTGCCCTATACAAAATTGCAATGGAAAACGAGTTATCAATAATAATGCGAACTAAAACTGCAAAACGACTAAATGAAGGCACGTGCAAAGTGTAACTAAAGCTGCAAAATATGTGGAGTGGGACTAACTAGGTCAACCATTTTTTGATAACTAAACAGTTTTTAATTAGGGCAACAGATTCATGTATTGAATTCCGAATAAACCTCGACAATCATGAATTGAATTTAACAGTTAAATTTAACTGCAACACAAATGGTACAAGAACAAGAATTAGGAACTTCAGAGTAATCAAATGCCATAAAGGCTAAAGGTCTACCACAAGGGAATACGGAGCCAAATTCCCACAAGAATTGCGAATAAACCTGGCTAAATCAAGTGGAGTTTCATCGTAGGGCTTAAATCCAAGGGCTTCATCCAATGGGGATCCTTCAGGAATTTGATTCTGCCAATTAGCCAACCATGGTAAGCATTTTTGTGTGCTTGATCTGTAAAGTCCACCCAGTCACAAACTTGTGTCATGAAGTCAACCCTTCTGCTCGCCTTCCATGTAGATGGATGGTCATAAACAAGGTTTCAGAAGCCCCTAACACATTGAAACAAACAAAAGGGTTAACTAGCAGTATTTTTGACTAATCAAAACATACAGAAGCAAGAAACCAAATATGTCAAGTACTTACATCCCATGGTGCCAACCCCCGCTGTTCAAGAGTCCGATCAATGCCTCGAACTCCAACGACATTCGACGTCCACGATACAAGAACCCTATAATGTGAGCAACCGATTGCAAGTCAGCTCTTTTGCCCACAGGAGTAAATTCGTTAGCATGTACCCCAATGAGCTTGAGGGTCTAGCCAACCATAACCAGGTTCCTACCCTTGGAAGGAAATCCCGTTGTTATGGAAATCTCTGACCACTTCCAACAATTGCCTACAATAAAGCAACTTATTAGTTCTTTAATACAGTATAAAATTAAATAGGTGTGGATGGAAAAATATGACCAACAACGAAATACACATTATTAGGGGAATATTAAGTGGTCTTTGTTAGTGGGATTTTAAAAATTAAAAAAAAAAGGTAGAGAAATATTATTTAGAAACAGGTAGGGTCTTAGTTAATGTAGAACATACAGACAAAACTTGAATCAACACTAATCCAAATGTTTTTGTAACAAATAAATACAAAAATCTGCTAACAGTGAACCCATCAATTCACATTACAGTAGGGGGAAAAACCCGAACTTCAGCACACCATAGAAACCTAATTTGTTAAAGATAAATGCAACAGTGTGGGTTTAGCGAACCATTTCAACCATAAACCACAAAACACCCAAATTCTGTAAACCTTAAAATCAGATTTGAAGCACAACGCAATAAAATTTCAGAAAAACAAGCATAGAAACCTAATTTGTAGCAGGTAAAGCCTTAATTCTTTGATTAACCACACATTTGTACCACAAATCACAAAAGCCCCACATTTTGTAAACCAAAAAATCTAAGAACGATCCAGTACGTGTAGAAAATATGGGAATCACCTAATATATAGAACATTATAAACAACCGCAACCAACAACGAAATACAGTCCTCTTATAATGGATCATCAAATATAGGCATGGCTTAAATGAAAAACAGAGCAAAGGAGAAGATGGGAATACTTACTTGAAAGTCTAGGCCGGGTCGGCACAGGCACGACACGTTCGAAGGCGGCACAGCACACCACAGTCATTAGCCAGTGAAGGGTAGGATTGTCAACTCACATAGCTATTGTATTTGAGTGAAAATTCTACTGAATCAGGTATTCAGGTTCATTCTTTGTTACATAATGAAAATACAAGTGCAAATAGCCTTCTAAACAATTTACCAGGATTTGGTTACAGTGGTTAGCCCTTTATCGTCTTTACGATTTTCACATCCAATAATTGAAAATCGATGGCACGACACGATTTAAAAAGGCACGGCACGGCACACGATTAAGTAAATGGGCCGGCATGGCACGACACGATTCAAAAAAGCACGCCATGAAAGTAAACGGGCCGGCATGACACGACACGATTCAAAATAAGACGGCACAACATGACACGATTAAAAAGGCACGGCATGACACGACACGACAAAAAAAAATATGGCACGACACAACACGATTAAGTCAACGGCACGGCACGGCACGACCCGACACAGCACGGTAAAGTAAATTGGCCCGGCCCGACACGAGCACAGTACGTCAAGGCACGGCGAGGCAAGATGAAGTAAACGGGCACGGCACGGCACGAAGCAAGGTTGACACGGAAGTTGAGTGGCATGGCACGGCACGGCACGGCACGGCACGCACGTTTGACACCTCTACTCGAAACAATACAGATCCGTGAGAGATTCAAGATCTTAGAGAAGATCTTAGATCGGGAGTGCATTGTTTTATCTCAGTCTCTCACTAACCGAAGAGAAATATGCTTTTCCGTCTCTAATAATACAACCACTAAAGAGAAATATCTCAGTTGTTTTATCTCATTTTCCAAATTTGTGTGTGTGTGCGTGCGTGTGTATTCTTCAACATAAATTTATAAATAAGCTTCTGGTGCAGTGGTTTGAATATGTGTATCCGCAGCAAAAAAAAGTCAACAGTTCGACTCACACTGGCTGCTAAATTTTTTTGTGTAAAATAAAAACAAAATTAAAAAATAGGAATCAGACTAGAACAAGAAACTTTATTGTTACAATATTTATTGTAGTTTCAAAATTTCTAGGCCCCAATATTGGCCGAAAATATGTGCTGATTTAGTTTTTTTGTTTTTTTTCAAAAAAATATGGGCAGATTTGATTTTATTGGACCAAAAACACCACCGTTTCATTTACCTTTCGGAGCACCTCTCTTGGTTGCGGTTGAGATACCTTACGGACGAGTCGAGGATGGTCTGGACCATGGACGGAGGAGCCATGTTGAGGTTCTCGGCGTTGGATACCAAGAAGGATGATTTGGATCTGGATTCCACTAAACTTTAGGTTTGTGAATTCAATGAAAACTAATCTTTAGGTTTTAGTTATGGAAACTAATCTGTTCTTTGGAAATTCACTCTACAACAAATATATGTGAATCTGAATATACGTTCAAAATTAATTTCTAGGCCCCATGTTGTCTTATTATCCACGTATGTTTTCATTTGAAGCTTATCAAGAGTTAATTTCCATGAATATTTGAAATCCTATGAAGGGCGGCCCCACAATAGCCACGGGCAATCTCACATGAACTTCAGCTCGCGGGGTAAGGCTGCATAGGAACTAGGTAGTCCTTCTAACCCGCCAATAGCGGGAGTCTCGCGCACTAGGTAGTCCTATGATAACTGAAATCTCTTATGAACTTCCCTTAAAGTTGAAGATTTGAAGGTAAGTATAATTAGTTTTAACTACGGAAGCAAAAACATTTTGTCATTATCCTATTGTTTGGACATGTCTGCAAGCTATTTTCAGTTCCATCTATAGAGAGGAACAGATTTTTTACTTATTAGCATAACCATATCAATAGTTTGACGCTTTTAATAAAGCAATTTGTACCATATAAGATACTTCTACTGTACAAGATATCAAACTTTTCTTCTGTTTTTTATGGTATTTGAGGACTTAGAGATCTTACCGAGTAAATGTGCCGGTACTCATTCAGAAATAGAAAGGCTTGTCTTTTTCTTCTCAAATTCATAGAGTGGATTTCTTTAGGAAAATTACATACTCCTTGCAGTTAAGTCGGTTATCCGTTATCCTATTCATCTTCGAAATCAAACAAAAGATGATAAAAGAAAACATTCAAGAAAAAAGAGCACTTCAAAAAGAATGTTTAATTATCTTGAACCCGGTCACACTCAACTTCCCGTTCCTAAGAAAAACTTCCCAACAACATGAATCAATGATGCCCACTCGACCTTAAAATGTGGAAAATAAAGCCAAGTTTTCAATTTAAAATGAATTTACAAACTCTGTCGACCAAGAATACAGCCGGGGGAGGGGAAACTCGGAAATGTATCAGCTTATCTGCCTCCGCATGCAAGAATCGCGTCGTAGCAAAGGCGCCAATACTCTTTGTATGGGATGGGCATCCAAGGCATTGTTGAAGGAAGACCACTCCCCAAAGTAGGCGGAATACTGTCCAAGTAAAAAATAAGCAATTAAAATTTGTTCGTGCGTGTCAGTATGTAAGTGTTTGTGCATGTGTTTGAGAGAGAGAGAGAGAGAGAGGGAGAATAGTAACCTTCTACCAGTGAGAACTCCATATGCTGATGAGGCAACAAATGAACCAGAAATCACAGCAAAAACTTCTCTATAGTGAGGCCAGACGATTTGTCCTGTAAGATATTTTCCAACTGAGTTAAAAGATAGAATGTGTTGATTTATGCATATGTATGTACGCAAACATATTCGTGTACATATACATACGTAAATATATAATCTTCCCTTTCATTGATAAGGGCTACAAAGACGAGGATATTTCAGACTCCTGGGTCCCTTCCTCTTTTATTTCCCGTAAACTGCACCTTTGTATATATGTACGGAGAGAGGAAGCAGTAGACAAGGTGATAACTTACTCTAAACAGGCTAAAACGAGCACGATGTTGCAAAATTAAAAAATTGACCCTCAAACTAGCACGCCAATACCTTAATACTAACACGATCTAAAAGTTTGAACAAGAGGGTACCATGCACAAGTGAACACCTATGAAGTACGGTTATGGTTTGGGACAACCTAAAAGAACTAGGACAGGTGAAGGTTAAGATACATCATGCAAGTATTTTTATTTTGTTCAGCGACGCACTTACATAAAAGCACAAAAATGGTGAGAAATCACTGCAACATTCTGATAGGAAGTCCTTAATTCTTACTAGAATATTAGCTTACAAGCTTTACTTTTCAATTTTCAATTGGTTCTACACAAGTATAATTTCATTTGGTTGGGGCACACCCCTGTGCAGGTGCATCTTTCTTCTTGAGATTCTTAAAGAAAGAACTAAACGTATATATTCTAAATGTACCCACAATCCACATACTTGTTTTTAACAGCTATAATTCAGCGTCACCTAATAATGCCATATTTCAGTTTTGTCAAGTTTGGTTATGCGATCAAGAGTATCCGAACAATATCAGATCCTTGAAAGACAAGGAAAAATATAAGTTTCTAATCATGGATTTGTTTAGGAAATATTGGGTACATATCCAAGTGTATCCAAGGACTATCAGTATCCCCCCAGTAGGGATACGAAAGGATACAGCTCTGATTACCTTCTGTAAGCTTTTGTTCGTCGTTACACACCAACATGTCCATGTCTACATGCAGTTGCGTAAACAATAATCAACCATTGTGCTTCAACAGCATATCTACTACATAACCAGAGCAGAAATTTGGTCTTGTCTTGGCCAATAGTATCACAGATCATATTGTGATGCTTCAATAAAAGGCTTGCGGAGTTGGCAAATGCAAACAAGACATGACCAACTCCACACAAACAATTTTCCAGAGCTAGAAGGCAAAATAGAATTTACGAGCAATGGTTGTCAGCAATAGATGATACTTGCATACCTTACCTGTAGTCCAACCATATTCATCAATGGCAAAACAGCACAAAAATAATAGCTCAATGCCTCACCTATATTCAAAAAGTTGCTCCGAAGACAAGAAACCAAAGCACAGGACTGACTTCTACCGATATCCGTTCTTTTCCATGACTTTTCAGATGTTTTAGAAGCATCATTACAACCTCCAGTGCCCAAAGGATCATCAGCATTACCCAGACAAGAAATAACTTCAAACCATATGCCACAGGGAAATCTACTTGGTCTCACCAACCAGAGCAAAATTTTGATGTACGGTGTAGCATGAACCATACATATAACAATGTCAATTGCTAGACAAATACAGCTGATGGTACTCTTCATAATGGTGAAGAATATATAGAAAACAGAAGTGGTTGGTAGCAGAAGCAAAAGCGGTGTGAAAAGAAGAGAACCAACTATGTGTTGCTCCACTGTATAGTCATAGCTATCATATCTCTGACGTAGAGGATTCAACTTTCGACCCCTGCAAGTAAATTCAGCAGCCATGTGAGCATTATCAACCATAGACGAAACAACTCCCAGTGCACCATCTGCATGGATACATGGAGTTTTTCACAGAGAGAAAATGGGAACATCCTCACACATCATGTACCATGCCATGTTCATTTGCTCATAGCATACGAAAAGATGCAGTATTCACATCAGATTTCAAATCCATCCTGAGGAGCACTGATACAGAGAGAAGGGAGTCTTACTTTTATCGGATACAGATACTCTCAGCTAGGAAACCCAAAAGTATCCACGATATAAAACTTTGTTTTTTCCTTTTAAGTATGTGATACTCTACAAGTCTAGGTCATGTATCCAAACTTCAACAGATTAACATTGTTGCATAGTATTAAAGTAAAATTGTTAGGAAAAAAGAAAAGGTATAGATTGAATTTGACTATTAATATAGTATAATCTTTTTTCTCATGTTTCTTCAATGCCCACATTGGTTCATATATGGGTTCTATAAATTTGTATTTGAAATTTTGAACAATTAAATAACTTTTGTGTACTACATTAGTGCATAAGAAAAATACAACAATTTCGGATCATTCTCGTGCTTAGGCATAATACAATGCTAAAAGTTATATAAAAATACATTTGAATCTAACCTATCCAAACCTTACTAGTATCCTATTTTCTTAGGTTTTCTTGTACCATACCATCGATACGGCTAGGGCCCATCCCAAACAGCACCAAAATGTATAGCAAGATACCTTCGAGACCAAAATTATATTTTTTATATTTTTTTTTTTTTGCCATGTCCATGTCCCCATTGTTTAGAAATCCAGTGTCTGTATCCGTGCTACATAACTGGCTAGTGTTGAATCCCTATCAACATCGGTAGCAGGCAAATGTAAAACTAATTTAGCCTCGTTCGAGGGAAGAAGCTAAACGAAATAAAAGCAAGTCCACATCCCAAATCTTTGAGATAGTATTGCCATGTTGGTAGATAAGCCAAACAAGCCACGCTTTCAACTTGCTTCATTTAATTTGTCAACTACTTCACTTCTTTACCATATGAAACTATTTAACCGAAGCTTCTTCAATTTGTTTCCAGCTGGAAAATTCGGAGGAACAATTGCATCTTTAGAAGAAACATGCAAACATCCTACAGCAAGATATTATATATTGGCCAAATGTTCCCACAATCTCCCTAATTTAGAAGAAAAGACCAACATATCAGCTTGACCTGCCTAATGAAGTCTATAATTATGTTTCCCAAAAAAAGAGAGAAAAGTGAACATTTCTTGAAAAAAGAGTTATAAGACTAACAACACTTTTGAAGCATAAGATACCTGAAAAGGAGCCATAAAGCTGCTATTGCCTTTATCTGATAAGAGTACAAGTGTGATATCAAAGAGTGAAGAGTTGACACGTGTAATGTTGCGAGGGAAATCATGTCTATAACCAGAGCAGCAGGTGTAGTAAGGCCAAAAAGAAACCCTGCTATGGCAAGTCCTTGAACGAAAAAAATGAAGAGGGAACCCACAAAGTACCAAAGAGTAGACCAAATTTGAATAGCATTGAGAGAGATCATGCCCAGAACTCCTGCAAGCTCAGTGTTTAACTTGAAACCCGCAGGCACTCCCATCAACCACACAAAACCATTACGCAACAGAGAGTTTGTAAGGTCATTGGCAGAGTTCGAAACCCATAGGCAAGCAGATTCTGCATGAAAGAATAAAACTATCCCAAAAGCGTAGCCCAAAAGAATATCCATAGCTACACTTGACCACGTGGAATGCCTATGTAATGCAGCTATCTCCGCATATTCCACACATGATTGAGACCTTACAAATCATAAGAATCCAAAACAGTGAGGGAAGTGATCAAATGATGTTGACCAAAAACAAAAGCCAAACACAATACTTGGAGAGGAACACAAATCCTGTGCATCTATATGGGACATCTATGCATTTACAGGTCACAAACTTTGTTGATCATTCATGAAATTTTCAATAGGCATTTTGTGAAAAAAGAAAAAGCATTCAACATCCTGACTTGTAAGAATCCCTTATCTAAATTTTCCAGGTGTCTTAACAGAATAAGATAAAAGAGAACTCTTCACCCATCGACTCTTCATTTTCTTTCTAACGTAAGAGCAAAAAGAAGGAACCTAGAAAGTACCACTTTCACGTTAACTGGCATAGCACATGCTTTTGGCATTTGCAATGGGAACTTACTCCCTGTCCTGCCCACCTGTTTCGTATCTATTGAGCCTGCCTCTTACCTCCTTTTCAATGTAATCCAAACCTTCATTCTTGAAATGTTAGCTCTTCATTAAGTATATATGGACTGTGAAAAGACTCTCCTTACGTTCTTGACCCGAAGGAAAGAACCCCTATCGTTTCAAGCTTCCTCTTCGCGCCCGATTTCGGAGGCTAGGGTAAAGCATGGTTAAAGGCCTCTTCGTACCCCGTAAAGTTTAGAAGAGTTTGGGTAAGGGCTCTTTAAGGTCTTCACAAGAGCTAACGCTTCCAACAGGGACTCAGTTGATTAAGGCTTACCACAGCGAAATTTCTTTCTATGAGATGAGCGAGCTGCCCGGACAATACAGACACCCGGGAAGCAAGCTACTTTGCTAATTCAATCCAATATAAACTAAA
>JAXBDA010002418.1:15349-42846 GCA_036023075.1 Gaultheria prostrata
AACAGGGACTCAGTTGATTAAGGCTTACCACAGCGAAATTTCTTTCTATGAGATGAGCGAGCTGCCCGGACAATACAGACACCCGGGAAGCAAGCTACTTTGCTAATTCAATCCAATATAAACTAAATAAAGGGTGGTCTACGCTAAAGGAAACGTGATTATCGGTAAGCATAAAAGTCTTCAGTGTCCCCTCGATCCGGTCTTTCAATGTACCCCGTTATCTAAGTCCTACAAGTTCTCAAAGGTGGATGCCCCAGTTCAAGGGGAAACTCTCTTGCAAGCAAGCGACCTATATAGGCTATATTATGTCCCAAGCAGAAGTATTCCTTCGTAGGGATGCCTAAGACAGCTTCAGCCCTCTTGGTT
This sequence comes from Gaultheria prostrata, assembly GCA_036023075.1. Taxonomy (NCBI): domain Eukaryota; kingdom Viridiplantae; phylum Streptophyta; class Magnoliopsida; order Ericales; family Ericaceae; genus Gaultheria; species Gaultheria prostrata. The sequence goes on from JAXBDA010002418.1 coordinate 15,716, forward strand.
GTGCCCCATAAAAAATTTCCCACAAATAAGCCCAGCCCCCTTAGTTTTACATGCCCTGAGAGTGATGAGTCCTTAGTCAGTAACGCCGGTGCTTCTTTTCTTGCTTCCACAGAAGCTCTTTCTTCGCTCCTCTCCAACTCGCTTACTCGCATAAAGGTCGATGCAATTGAGTCCTTTTACTACTCTAAATGAATGCTCTGATTATTTTTATGGAACTCATCCTTTTTGCTCTCTCTTATTAGCTTAATCACAATTAAATATAGCTTTCTTACCCTATGTTTATTTTCCCTCTATAAGGTCTGATCGTTCAAGTTTCAAGTGCCAGAAGTAGGAATGCTACAGCCTATCTACAGATGCAGAAGCTTTCTTATTGGGTTAAGCTACTGGGTTAGCCGACATAGCGTACAAGGTTCGATACTTTTTTATTATTAGTTAAAAATTTAAAAGAAGGCTCTCAACGATTGGGTTCCATTGACTGAATAGGATAGGGGAAATGAAATAAATCGTCTTCTTTCACAAATGAATTGGAAAACTAAAGCATAAAAGGTTTTTAGCCCAGAAATCCAAGTACGATGGAGCAAAAGTTCTCTACCCTATCCGTTATAGTCGACTTATAGAATACCTAACCCTATTCCCATTGCCTAACAAGTTTAGCGTTCCGTTCGGGCGGCTAGTCTAGGTTGAAAAGTCTATTTCTTAGCCCGTGCCCGTATGTCTTTCATAAGCCCCGCCCCGAAAGAGTATGCCCGAGAACGATAAATATATATAAACATCGCAATGAAAAGCATCCAACCTTTTGCCCGCTGCAAGTGCTTTCGACCGGATGAGTGAAAGTAAGGAAGCCCGGGTGCTCAACTAAAATAAAAGCAAGGTTTTTCGCTGCCTCTTCCCAAAGGCCTGCCTTACGAACATAGGGCGGATTCAGTTTACTGAGCAAAAGGTCAGATAGTCTACTTCGTTTATCCCGAAGCAAATGAAGCATCCGAGCAAGCATCCCTTACTGGTCGAGATACATAGCGCCTATCTCTGTTATCCCACGATGCGTATTCCTGCTCTTTTATGGTCTATTCCTACCCAAACCAAAATGTTATGATGCAGTTTATGACCGAGTAGCAAATCCTTTTGGAGATACAGAAGCAAAGGATCGCCAACAACGGATCGAGACCTAGTAGCAGCCGGAGCAAAGGGATTGGAGGCAGAACCATTATCTAACCTAGCGGCATCAAAGCAAGCAGAATAAGCAGGGGTTGCAATGTTGCATCTACCTATCTGCTCATTCGCTATGGCAGATCTATCTATAGTTGCATAGTGGGCGGGTCTCATGAGATCTTTGCCGGCCGTCGGAATCAAACGAAGGTCGAAGGACCATTCGATTCATTAAACCATTTACCGAATGTCTTAGTGTATAGGACAAGTTTCTCCCTTACTATCGTCTCCCAATCACCAAAAATTATCATGATCTCCGTTGCTAAAAACAAACTCGACTTGATGATTGTGCCATCATCTGGAATTAAATCTACAACGCTAGCAGTTGAAAATTTTACAACCGGTCAAGTGGAATCGAAACAAGTAGGTTGGGCCTAATGTTAAGCTACTATTTTTCTAAATGTGCATAACTACGACGCTGGTGACACAGGTGCCGCGTATCAATTCCAAATGTCTATGTATGCATTTCGCCATCAATACATATTCCAACCCCATAATATAAAAATTCAGAACTTATCAAGCAAAATTTATACGGAAAAGGTTACTATTGCTTAACATTGTGATGCTCCAAATAGAACAAAATGCCAACACCTAAGGATGTCCAAATTTCACTTATTATCACAATTGCATCTACATGAAAAATGAAAGGTCATTACATCAACAGCATAGTGCATGACTTGTAAGCCAGAAAATAACTCACAGGTACACAAGAATCTTTGTATTACCTGAGAACGTTATCTTTGAGAAGGATTGGCCAATATAGTATTTGGCAACGACGGATTTGGATATTTTTCCATGTATTCATGAAAACCTTTTCCAATGTGAGATACATCCATGATTGTGATACAGAACTCAGGAGGACATGGAGAAACTGAAAAACGAGATAGAATAAAGTGGAAAATGAAGCAACGAACACAGCCAATAGTTTCTGTATCAAGGTAACACACCTGAAAAGCCAGAACACTGGTTATTAGAACTTCGATGAAAAGAGGCCACAGGGGAAGGGGAGACACCAGAGCATACAAGAGATTACATGAAAAAAATGGAGAACAGAGCTGTAGATCTTGAGGGACCCACAAGTTTTTCAAAGCATAATTTCGCAGCATAAGCACTGTTGATTGCCATAACTGCAGTGTCCTGGAATAAAATAATTCAAGCACCAAATAAAAGCAATGAACACAATCTAAAAGGACGAAATCTTGGACAAAAAGTTACCAAATCAAGTAGCAGCCGCTTTTGATGAAGTTCTTCAACCCACTTGGGTTTCTTGAGAGGAGCTTTCACTTGTTCAGACCTTCGAATCCCTACTGAAAAATGATGACTGCCAAAAATGGGTGTCTCATAGAGAATTACCTGAGATTGTTTAGACAAAAGAGAATCAAAACACCACCAGGACATGATAAAACTTGAGTGGGCATGAAGTGACTTACATACGTGGAGATCAAAATGGGAAACTGTTTGCCCGTTCCAATGCATGTGATGCAATTCTGGGATCCACTTGATTTTTCTACCGGCATAGCCAGGTGCACCATACACTAACTGGATCAGATTATTATCCTCAACAGAATCCAATGTAGCGTGGTCTAATAATTCTCCAAGCTTGCAACATCCACCGCACGGTTGGTCATACTTTTCACCTAACCTATTTTGACAGCTATCTGTGCACCCATTAGTATGAGTGGAGCTAATTTCATGAATTTGATCATCTTCATTCACTCCAACAGGCATCAATCGACCCTTGCTGTTCCGATTAACTGCACAGTGACCAAGCAAGGAGAAACTGCATTTGTCTTGTAATGACATGGACATGCTTTCACTTGTCTCACGGAGTAGTCCCTGACAGGATGATGTACTGATGGTCAGAAATTTTAGAAGAAAAAAAAAAAATCTTCATTTAGCTAGCAAAGTATCAAGCACTTCCATCAATTTGGGCTCCTTGCCCCTACAAAATGAGGATTGTCCCACTCTTTCAACTAGCTATAATCTCTCAAATCGAGGTTACAATGGCTAAGTAAGTCTTCTTAAACTCCTAGTGGAAGGAATCTCGTAACAAATCCATATTTCCAAGTTCTGAGCACAGCGTCCACAGTTGGCCACAAGCTGAAGTTCACAAGAGAAATAGGAAACTCTTTTCACCAGCAAGGGAAAAGCAACAATCATTGAGGGAGACCTAAAGAGTCATAGCCTCATAGGCACTAACTCCTTACATCTCCAAATTGTCATCTTTATGACAAAAAGCATTTTATAGATTTCAAATTGGAAACAACAACGCATATGTGAGGAGGAAACATCCCACAAAAACCCGTTAACACAAAGAAGGAAATTAATGAAACTAAAATCTATTAGTTTTTTCCGGCTGTTACCTGTTGAAGGACCTCTTTTCACAAGATGATCAACTCATATTTCAAGCAAACTTTCAATGTTTGGGACCTCTCGATAAAATGGTCTTTCTCCCAGGGATATTTATACATTTTCAAGTCGTAAACAGTTTTCTTCCATAATTATTTTTGCTACAAAAACAAAATTCTTCTGCACTTGCTCAAAGAAAAAATTAACTTGGATTTGCAAATATTTCACAAACAAGTAGAGACTTGACAGCGTTCTTACTAAACACGCTTTTGAAAAACGTGTTTAGGAAACACGCTTTTGGAAAGCGTGGTTCCGAAACAAGTTTTTTTATTGAATCCAGGCGTGGCACAGAACATACTTTTTGAATCACATTTTTTCCTTTTAAATTTGCGTAATTTCTTTTGTAAATCTTTTTATCCTTTGTTGTTGTTGTTAGGATGATTTGCTTCCTATTGCTTGTTGTTTTTCTAGTGGTTCTAGCATAAGCCTTAGTGGCTGCTAGATCTTTTGGTTTTTCCTTTTAGGATGTGGTGTATTAGTCTTGGTTTGAGCTTTTATGAAAGAGTACCTTTACCGGAAAAAAAGTAGAGACTTTGGTTTTTCCATATGACAGCTATTGAGATTGGTCCTGGATCGAACAGTTTATCCAAGGATGTCGAGAGTGGGTCGAATATGTATCTTTTGTACATAATACGTATTGTATTTACAGCTCTACACTTGTGATCATCAATATAGGATATTCTGGCTCATTAAGGACTAATGAACAAGCTCGAGCTCGACTCAAGCCAAGGCCAGCTTGGCCAGTCGTCGAGAGTGGGTCAAATATGTATCTTTTGTACATTATACGTATTGTATTTACAGCTCTACAACCGCATGTCAGCAGAAATATAGGATATTCCGGCTCATTAAAGACTAATGAACAAGCTCGAGCTTGACTCAAGCCAAGGCCAGCTCGCCTCGTCAAGTTTTTATTGCGCTTGAGTTCGCTTAAAATTTAACAAACTTAGACTCGGCTCGTTTGCAGCCCTAATTTCACAAATTTCACAATCAATTTGAGACTTGGGTTTTTCCATATGAGACATATTTAGTTAAAATGGACCGAATTGAAGAATTCAACTTTGGATGCTACTCGTAAAATTTATACCTGAAGGCGAGATTGGTGGGGAGAAAATGAAACCTCGTCGTATCCAAAAGCCACAACAATGTCCAAGGATGTCGAGGAGGGCGAGGAAGAAACAAACCACCCAAAAAGAAGAATTGAGGATTTAGGTTCGGTCGTCGAGAGGACAGTGGGCCACCAAAGCCGGCATTTTCTCGTCATTTCTTTCGTCTCCATCCAATCCTTCTCTTAAACCACATGCTACATCATATACATTGGGGTAAAAACGAGAATGCAATTGTGCTTCAGTAGAACTTACAATCAATCTCCACCAAAAACTACATCTGGATTGCTCAAACAGATCTCTTGGAGTAAAAGATGAAGAGAGCACAACAGAAACCCTACCCAGTCACGCCTCTCTCTCTCTCTCTCTCTCTCTCAATTTCGCGGAGATCAGATCACCGGTGAGGATTTCTGTCTGCTAAATTTGCTGATTGTAATGGCTGGTTAACGGATTTTGTATAACTTTACTGGTGAAAACGGGGTTGTCAAACACGCTTTGACATGATTTTCTTTTAAAAGTAGTAAGATTAAAAAATATGAGATTTTATGAAATATTTCGCAGAATGAATAAAATTAAGGGCATGATTTTATCAAATCTTCATAAAATCCATTGGAGAACAACCCCTTATTATATAAAAAAAAAACTTGACAAATGGTATATTAAATTTAAGAGAGGACTCCAACCTAGGTAGGAGAGCCCAATCGCTTTTGTCATGGCTTAACATAGATTAACCATAAAATTTAAATTAATCCTACTTAAAAGCGTGTTTACCAAACACGTACACACGCTTTATGTATGTTGTAAACGTGGAAAAATGAAATAGTAAAAGCGTGCTGACCAAACACGCCTTCTAAAACACATGCTTGTTAAGCACGCTTCTAGGACATTTGTTTTAGAGGCGTGTTCACCAACCACGTTTTTCAATTTTCGCCCCTGAAGTTTGCGGGTTGAAGCCCAAGGTTCATCATTTTTCTTTTCTAGAGACCGTGTTTAGAATCCATAAAGCCATGAAGGTATTAGGGGGCCTTCTTCCTTTGTCATGTGTACTAGACAAATACTAAGAGCATCACCAGTGGTATAACTAAAATTGGATAATCAAAAGTTGTCACATCAGATTTTGATTATCCATATAAGACATTTATAAAGTTAACAATGTGGAGTGTCACAATGGTATTTTGTGTCCATAATTAAAAAAAATTACTATTCACTCCATTTTTATTCATAAAATGGGCACAACTTTAAATTTGTATTATTATTTTTTATAATATTAGTACTATTTAAAAGATATTCACAGTACCTTTAAAATGAGACCAATCTTGAACATATTTTAACTTTTGTTTACTATTGATAATTTCAATTTTTTTAGAGAGTGCAAAAAAATTGAGTTTTAAAGTAAGTATTTGAAAAATGGAGGGAGAATGTTATTTCTTTTGAATTCATTATACCAAAAAAGACTTACAAATAGGGTGTGGTCCCCGAAATTTGGTTATTGAGTTTTGGTTATTGAGAAAATGTTGTTACTTTTGATTATCCAAATGCCAAAATTTGGTTATTGGCTAAAAGGTTGTTATCTTTGATTATGCCAATGTGAGCCAATTTTTGAACAAACATTATTAACTTTAGTTATTTAGATGTTTTGATTATTCCATTGGTGATGCTCTAACCAAATGAAATTGGCATAAAACGTGATCAAGCAGACTTGTAGATCAGAAGAGAGGGAGCGATGAAGGCATCTCAAGTCTCAACATAGAGAAAACGAAGAGACGGCCGTCGTAGAGGTGAGCGGCGTCGGTGATGCAGTCGGATCGCCGAAGTGGGTGGAGCCGAGCGGTGGCGATGATGGAGTCACAGGGAGGAGGAAGAACGTGAAGTGCAAATTTTCTGTCTATAAAAAGCCCCAATTGTTTTTTACTTTAAAAGGAAAAAATGTGATTCAAAAAGTATGTTATGTGCCACGCCTGGATTCAATAAAAAAAACTTGTTTCGGAACCACGCTTTCCAAAAGCGTGTTTCCTAAACACGTTTTTTAAAAGTGTATTTAGTAAGAACGCTTTCAAGCCGAATTATACTTAATTTTTGGCTTAATCCATCTTAACCCACAATAAAAGCGTGTTTGCCAGATACGTTTTCCGAAAAGCGTGTTTAACAACCACGTTTTCACGTAGTTTGGGAATAAAGTTAAAAAGTCGCCTTTTATTTAATAAAGTAATAAAAAAAACCGCAAATAGGTTAATTAGCCGATTGTAATTGGAGAATGTAAAGTGTGAAAGAAAAATGAGAGGGAATAAAGAGAGAGGAAAAACAGATTCAATTCAAAATCAATTTGTGAGTTAAAGATTTGGACTTTTGAGTTATGGATTGTAAATTTTTTTTTAACTTTTCAATTACTCGACTAATTAATAATCTATGAAAATTTAAAATAAAACTAATCCAAACAAATAAATACAAAATTAAAAAAATACTGCTCAAGTGACTTGTAACGGAAAACTCTCCTCGATATATTATACTAGACCCATCTAATTTTATCCTTTTGTACCATAAGAAAATAATATATACTATCTGAGTAGATATATAATACTTTACCATCCAAAGTATATTTATTTTTTAAGGACGGTTGATGAGATTCTCCTTTAATAAGGATGGTTTTGAACCGAGAAAACTTATATTAATAGACTAAAAAAGGACATTATCGATCTGAAAATACAAAGAAAACAACAAAAGAAAAAAACAAAAGCCTCAAAATTGTGCAACAACGAAGATGGAAACCACCAATCCGCTCGAACGTTGCTGGAGGAAGATGACGGAAATGTATCAGCGTCCGGAGCCCCACATCGGGATTCTTGTATTTAATTCTCTGACAAGTGTCAGCTCCACAAAATCGCTTACAATGTGAATACTTTTAAAATAAATCAAGACAGTTACCGTAGAAACTACTCCCTCCGTCCCAATTTGTTTGTCAATTATTCTATTTTCTGCTACACCTTAAATTGCTTATATCTTTCAATCTATAATGTTTTTCACCGTTTTAAAAACTTTGAATAATAGAATTAATCGTGTACTATCAAACAGGATCCATATTGCATATATCTGGAGATCAATATTAAAATATATAAGCAATCGAAAACTGACACGATCATCAAAAGGTGCCAAACAAAATGGGACGGAGGGAGTAGTACACTATTTATCAAAATGAATATGAATCCGCTGCATCCGCATCAAATTTTTACATGTAACGATCTGGCAAATTATTACTATATAAAATCAATTATTTCATCAAATCGAAATGAGAATAAGCCATTGTAATTGTCCTAGGCAAATGCTGGGTCTTTCTCACGACTGTGGTCTCCGCAATGAATTGTTACCATAACAATCTCTTGTATTATGAGAAAATCGATACACTATAAAGGGAGAGAAGATTAATTTTTATTTCATTTAGATTCTCTTCAGTAACCGTCGCGGATATTCTAAGAATTTTCTCACAGGGCTAGAAATTGCCATCGATAACAATTTATGTTAAGCTCAATATTTGTGAGAGAACTCCATCAATTGATTGCGACAGTTTTAGTAGAAATACTAATTCATTTCCATTTTCCTTTCGACAAATATCGTAATCTCTCCACTAATATTAGAATATTACTCGTAACGATTACTCTGGAGCCAACACTTGTGAGAGAGCTCCGACAATTATCTCAAACAGTTACTGGATAGCATTACTATCCTTTCCACTGATACATGAACATGAAACTCAAATGTAATCCTTCAATGAGATTTAAATTTGCATGCATTCTTGAGGTTTGTGTTTATAGAATTGAACTCCACTAATACAAAAAATTTACACTGCACTCCCTTGAGATTTAACTTGGCATAACACTCAATCACTATCGTTAGTCGGTCACGAAGTTATGCTGGTCATACAAAATCATTTTTGGTCGTGGCTCCAAGTTCCTTTAAAATCACCTTCATTTAGTCTAGCAGATCAGAAGGACATTGTCTCTTGAAGCTTCTCCTTCTCTTGAGCTTCAATCTTAGATTGCTTGCCCAGAGCTTCTGATAAAGCCTTTGGTAGCCAAAACCCAGGTCTCTCATTAGATCGGTTCCGATCAAGAACTAAAGGTTCTCGTAGAGTTACTTCTATCCCATCGTATATCCACAATGTCAAAGTTGCTTCGCCTTTGAGACCTAAAGAAAACCAACCAAAGCCGGATGCTGATAAATCGATGCTGTTCACATCCCAGCTTGTTCCGGACACCTTTATTTCCCTCGCTTCCCATTTGCCCAGTTCAGAAACTCGCTCTACGCCAATGGGAGGCTGAAATAATGACAAACCAAAAATGTCACACATGGAGCAAGATGTTTACAGGACATTCGAAAATACATAGAAGCTGCAAGGCAATCAACCAGAACAAATAAGCTTTGAGGCAATGGGTATAATGAAGCTCTTACTGATCAATACCAACTACTGTTATTCAAATCCTTGTCCTTTTTCAAGATATGTACAACCCGTAAGTGTAGGAAGAATATTAGACTAAGGAAAAGGGAACACGAACATTTTTATCCTGCGAATGGTAATTAAATCACATCTACAACTATGAAAACCATTCAAAGTCCGTTAATATGCACGGAAGAACACTTTAACTGGCATAACTGTCAAATTCCACGATTTCAAATGCCACCGGAACATTAGATCTGTGAACAAGCAAGGCCGAGACAAGGAATTGGCTTCTCACCCATCGTTCAAAGTTAAAATAAAATCCTAAAACTCTTTTTGAGCTCAACTCCACCGCTCTCAACAAGCTGGTGAGTTCATCTCATGTGCACACCATAGTTCCTCGTTGGGTTGAGATCGTAACTAACCGATTGCCAAGACGTTGGTTATTCGTCACAAATTTTTTACTAGAATTAAAGCACAAAAAACTAAGGTGAGACCTAACAGGACAGCTACACACGAGTCTGTTCTGTAAGCATGTAAGCCCAAACATTGAGGACCCTACTATTAGGATGAGGGTTATGTTACATGAATCGACCATTTTTGGTGAAGTACCCGTGTCTACACGACACGACACGTGTGGCCACGAAAAAGGATATGGATTGGGTACGGCAGGTTTTTACCGGACATGGCATGCTTTGATATCCATAAAAAATCTTAGAGATGCCAGCTCATTAAAAACTTGAGTGATAAGAGAGAAGCCAACTAACATCCCCCCAAAAAACCTTTAGTGAAACTTTCTTTATTCTTGAATAGCCCATGAAACTTGGTGTTTCCTTCGACAGTTGAACTTTTTCCCGACAGCAAGTGAGAATGGGTCAAAGACGGGAAATAAATTTGAATGAATGAGATCATTCCTAATGGAAATTGTGTTTCTTCTACTTAAACACTAGGACACAAAAAGAAGTTGCTTATTTTCTCCTCGTAGAATAATACTCACCTTGTTCACTTCACATTTCCAAAAAAATTTCCAAAAAGATTCTTTCTTCATCTCTCATCTTTCCAATCATTAATCACATTTCTCTCTCCACTCATACCCCTATCTCCAATCATTATTTTCATTTCTCTCTATCTCTCTCCAATTATTACACATCTCTCTAATTATTACTTTTTCCAAAAACCCATCCAAACACTATCTCAAAAAAATTTCCAAAAATATTCTTCTCAAAATTCTCAACCAAACACAGCCACTATGTTTGCAGACTGCAGCAACCAAAGACAAACAGAACAAAACGAAAATAAATAGTTCAACAGTACGACTCCATAAGATTGAATGAATATGATAATTTCCTTCGATATCTTTTACCAAGCAATAGTCCTATTGAACTCAACGAGTAATCAGCCACGAATGAGAATTATTGAAAAGTCCAAACAGCGAATTTTGGAACTAGAACAATTTAAGAGATGCCAATACTCACCATGTTTATAAATCGAACAGATCCCACAATTGTTTCGAATATCAGCAAATAAATAAAGGAAGTACAAAAAAAAAAATTAGAGTTTGGTTTTATTGTGAAAACTATCCCTCCCGCATAAGAAAACATTATCATACAAATTGAACAAAACAAATTGAAGGAGCGTATGAAGTCATAATGGCATGATTATAGTCTTGTCCTGACCATGTGCCAACTGTTTCTGAACTTTTATCTTGACTATCATTTAAAGTCCTTTGGCAGTCTTTCCAAACTCTAACCCTCAATGGTTTTACCTAAGGTAAGAGTCTAATAGATACGATGATTTGCAAGCTATTTTGGTGTTGGTGGTGTCCCCAAATGGACCATTAGAGGTATGAGCCTAGCTAGTACATGTCACCTGGACAAGCTAAGGGTAGGCTCACCGCTTGCAGCGATCCTCAAAAGGCAATCCCAGCATTTTTGTGCCAAAACCCGACGAGAAGACACAATCAATGGGGTGGCAAAAGTGCATAAGCCTTAAAACTTCCTGAGCTAAGAAATGAATTGAGAAGTATGACACTCGTACACAGTGCATATAGTTAAATATCTTATTGGGCAGAATATTTACCTGCAATCGGACACCAGCATGCTTGATCAAGATCTCATCAGCATTCTCTATCTTTCCCATATGTAGAGAGACATTTGGTGAGGCCCAAACTGTTACATAGATTGTAGCCACAGAAGCGTGATTAAGGTCTAATCTCATTACGGCACCAACATGTATAGCTTGTCCGTGCTGCAAAAACCAATTTGGTGCATTAGATCCAGGGTAAATTCTAATTAAGCAACTCGAAGGCTAACAAAAGTATCAAGAATCAAAGCTGTGTCACTTACATTTAGCACCCAATAGTGTAATAGGAAAGGACGAGATAATGGAAAGCTTAAACCTTCTCATATAGCTTAAGCAACTGTCTATGATAGGATTAAAGCAAAAACTAACACATGAAAAGTGAAAACCAGTTGAAAGTTGAAACGTTTGAAATAGTAGCAAAAACTAATAGGGTACAGGTATTTTAGATCAACCAAAGACAAAATTAAGACGAGGCAAGCTTAATGAATCATAAAAAATGACAACCATAATACTTCATTAATTTATAGCTTGGCTCATGCACACAACACCTTCAAATAAGTTGAAAAAGTCAGATCTACAAGAGCTAGTCCAACATCAGCTAATTATCACCTCCAAAACAAGTATGGGTATGGGTGGCCTTGCCACTTATTATCAAGTGGTTTTAAGTTGGGTTTTAACGTGGTATCACTGTATCAGAACTACTGTTTTTGGGGTTTTGGTAAAAACTCTACTTCGTTTTCGTATTTGATTTCCACTTTGTTGTGCCCTGACTCCTAAGTGAACCATGCTTCATTCTGATCCCAAGGTTCTGGCCGTTTTTGACATTCCACAATGCGATTAGGGGTAGCACTAGCGAGGGAGTAAAAGAACGTGTTAAGAGTGTCCAACTCAAAACAAATTGGCTATGATTGAAGAGATCACTGAGGCTCATCTGCAGTGGCGACTCCAAGAGTTCGGGAGCATGGGGTCATTCATAAACATCAACGTAAATCATATTAGTAAACACTAAAACTGCAATAGATCAGACACGAGAGAAAACTGACGAGGACCTCAATCGACTACCCAACAAACGGACGAAGAGAGAACGGAGGGGGTGAAGACTGATTTTTTTTTAATACAACGGTTAATTGTAATGCCCTCTGACAGTAAGTGGGGCTCATGTTTGCGTAGGTTCCCCCATGTGAGAGGGGTGTTACAAATAACCGTTGTATCGAAAATTCTATGTTGAAGACTAAAGGAGCTGTATTTAGCCATTTGATTTATATTCTATCGGTTCAACAATTACTGGGTTTCAAGAGTAGAAAATTATCTAGTGTGGTGACAACATCAAATAGGTTTTAGTCCTTTCGTTTGGTATTTTGTCATAACTTTTAGTAGTTTCAAAGATTAAAAATTGTCAACTGCGTGTCAACATTGAATTTTAATGGGGTCATTTACAAATTAAGAGAAAATTTTAATACTACTCATCTGCCATTCCTTGAACATCTACGACAAGACAACAAAGAATGTTCTTTAAACATTGATCAGAAGCTTTAATCAGTTAATTCAATTAGAAATAGAGAAAAGGGAGAAAAAACAGTTAACAATTGGAGGAGCTTGAATGCCCCAACATTTAACTGGAAAACAAAACAACTTGCCTTTATTCTGTAAGTTCGAGGTTGTAGCTCCTTTCGTTGTTCAACCATTTTCTGCTCTTCCCTATTCAATCTCATGGACATCAAATACGGATGAAGAAGCCCAGGGGTGTCATACATCTTTGCCTTGGCCGGCAGTATTCCTCCAATTCTCAATATCCCAAGTGTCGTCCCAGGTACTGCAGCTTCCGTAAGCTTTGTGACTTTCACCCCTTCTTTCTTAGCAAATGCGTTTATCAATGTAGACTTACCAGCATTCTGAGCTCCAATAACCCAAACATTGCCACGTGGACCTGTCAACTGCTTTATGAATGCCAACACATTCCTCACACCCGTATCCTTTCGTGCACTAACCAAATAAACCCCATTCAACTTAGGTGCTCCCAAAGCCTTTGCACGGCGCCTAACCCATTTGTCTAACCTAGCAGGGGAAATTTGGGACGGTAGAAGGTCAACCTTTGTCGCCACGAGAACAAGCTTTGGCAACTTCTTACTAAACTTCGGACCATCTTGGCTTCCTTCTAATGCCTCGAACAAAGACTTTGCAGCTCGTCTGGGAAATGACCCATCGAAATCAACACAATCAACAACCATAACAACAACAGTTGCGTCGGCATTCCCACCAGGTTTCATCAACCGGGTGGTGATCAACCTATCAAAATCAAAATCAGGTATCAAGTTCTCAGCTGTCTGATTCTTCACTTGCCCATAATTCCTGAGTGAATGACACCGAGCACAAACTGTGACTTCTTCTTTCTCCCTCTGGGCTTCCCTAGCCAACTTCTTCCTCTCTGCTTTTGACACCCTCTTTTTCTTTCCCTTACTAATAGTCTCTTCAGTAATATTCCCATAACCCACACCGGCCGGCGCAAATCCATCCAAATCCTTAAAATCATCATCTTCGTCTTCAAGTGACGATTCCCATTCCATATCCCAATCAATACCATCTTCCTTTTTTAAATCCCCCTCTACCCCATCAAAACCAACTTCCTCATCTTCCTCCTCTTGATCAAAATCTTCAAAACCAACTTCCTCATCTTCCTCCTCTTCATCAAAATCTTCAAAACCAACTTCCTCATCTCCCTCCTCTTCATCAAAATCTTCAAAACCAACTCCCTCATCTCCCTCCTCTTCATCGAACTCTTCAAAACCAACTTTCTCATCATCTAGCACTTCTTCTTCTTCCTCTTCATCAAACTCTTCAAAACCAACTTCCTCATCTCCTAAAAACTGTTTCACTTCAGCCTTTCTTTTCTGAAAGTACCCAGGAAGATTTGGGTCCTTATCTTGCATAAAAACTCCACAACCAGGGCAAATAGTCCCATACTTCTCATCCTCATCTCTCCCTTCACTCAATATTAGTTTCCCATCACTTTTTATTTGGGTTCTTCTGGATTTCTTATGTGTAGTTCGGATTGCTGATTCACTACCCTTCACTGATAAACATACAAAATAACCTTTCTTGTGGGGATTCCTTTTATTTTTCTCACCAATTCCTGTAGGAAAATAAGTGGGCTTCGACTAAGATACTTGGAAATTGCGAGAAAATGAAGGAAAACGATGAGTGAAAGTTTAACTGACCTGTAAATTGAGGAATTGTATGTGATTTCATTCCTTGAAAATTGAAAAATAATTTCAGGTTCGGATTAGTGGTTGCCGAAGGAAGAATTGCTGAAGGTAGCAATGCTGCCATGTCTCTGTGCTTTGGCAAGGGACTGTGCTAAAACCCTGTTCTGTTTGGCTTCTCAGAAAATGATCCTGTTGTACATGGATTTGGGAAGATTACACCATCGGTACTCGTAGTTTCAGAAAATATCAAATTACTCCCTTTACGTTTGATTTGTTAATTTTACCCCACACTTTTATTTCCATTCTATTTCTAAGCCTTTTTCCATAAAAACTGCAAAAAGGGCCAAGAAATCCTCTTACTCCATCTGTGTAAAAGGGTCAAATTGGCACATAATGTAACCCAAGTACCTCTAATGTAAAGTTCACCAACTTATACTTTAAAAAAAAAATGCAATATCTTACTAAGCTTAGTTGAATTTAAGAATATGAAAGTATGAGAATAAATAAATAAAAATTCTACTCGTTTCATGTTTGTGTGTTGTCCATGTTGTGCAAGTAACTCTCGCTTAAAATGACAGACCAGTTCGATTAGGAGTGCACACCGGTCCGGTGGTTCGCCCAGCCCGATTTTTTTAGGATTTGGGATATAAATTTAGGTCTATAGGGCTGGACCGGGTTGATGTTTTAAGAACAATTAGTTAATGAGATGGGTTTAGAAAAATCCTCAAGGCCCAGCCCGCGCCCAGCCGCCCAGCCCGGCCTGAATATAATAATATTATTATTATTTAATAGAATATATATATATACATATGAATTTTTTTGCATGTCAAGCTTTATGAATATTTGAGAGTTCTACTTTTTTAACACTTTTATTGCCTTTTGAGAGAGAATTTAATTATTCAAACAATAATGTTCTATGAATTTTTTTTAATAGTATTGCGAGAACATAAAACTTTAAGTATTCCCGGTTGTGAATTATAATTTGTGATCGTTGTAGTTAATTTATTTATGTTTGTGATAGCACGCTTTAGAAAAATAAATGGGCTTGTTGGGTGGGTATGGGAAATAAAACTTTAATTGGATTAGGCTTGGGAATATAAAATGAAGCTCGATTCTTAATGGGCCGGGCTTGGGCATGCACAAGTCTCGTTAGTATACAGTATAAGCCCGCCCTGAACCTGCCCCGACCCGAGGTATGTGCACCCCTAAGTTCGGCCCATTGTAACAATTGTGTCGTGCCAACACAAGTCGTCTCGTGCTCCCTTTTAACCTTGACGTGACGATGGTGACATGTCTCAGTTTACACATATACTCAATAGGGTTGCAAATGAAACAATCAGCTTGTGGCTCAGCTTGACTGGACTCATTTAGTAATAAAGTCGAGTTGGGGCTTGAATTTTAGTCTAGCACCCTCAGCCCTTGTGTAGTCAACAAGCTGAGCTTAACATTCTAAAAATTGGCTCATTTGTATGAGCTTGGCTCAATTATATCGACTCGTTTAGTGTTTGAATGCATTCGGCTCAGATCATTTGCAACCTTCGGTACGATATTAGACTTTAAGTATGTTAAACTTTTTAGGGTACGGGTGATTTGACTATTTTGAGCTAAACATCAGGGGAAGTATTTGTAATTTTTTTTGGCTCCAGATTACCTTTTGGATGCTCGAGGTGGCCACCAGACAGGCTCCAGTCCCGAACTTGCGACGCCCTCTGTTTCGTTCTCATCACTCTCCATGCACACAGCATGCCTCTAACCTGCGCCACATCTCTCCGCTTGACGTACGCATCTCTCTCTATCTCTCTCTCTCCACATCACATCGCAATTAGGGTTTCATAATTTGGCAAATCTTAGGTGCTTGAAGACGAAGTTTTAGTTAGGTTCCATTTTCGTGTTTTCGCTTTAATTCCTTACTCGTTTTGGTTGCTAAGAAAGATTGAGTATGAGTAGAAAGAACAACATAACAAGTACATTTCATGCATTTTCCTATGCTGAGTTGTTGAACTTTTGATTTTCCTATTTCACTGCTTCTTTGCGCGAGCCAAACGGAGCATTGATAGGATTCTGCCTTCTGCCTCTTCAAAAATTTACAATTTTTTTTGGAGGAGGACATTTTGTTTAAATCAGCAATATTGTGCCAACGAAAATTAGGAAATATTTGGTTACAACCTGAAATGATGGGACTACGGGGAACAACAATGCTGCCCCCACCTGCTAACAGCTCCATACACATGCGGTTGATATATGTATGTGGCCCTTGCGTCGAGCTTACCTAAGCTGCCTCTGCATATGCGGGTCGATCGCAAGAAATGCAGCTACTTCGAGTGCCCTTCACCCAAAAAAGAAATGCTTTTTTTTCTTGGCAAAGCGAGGAAGCGTGGAGTAGTGATGGTGGTGGGGGCAGTGGTGGTGAGGGCTGCATCAGTACTAGGTGGTGGCGGTAATGCGGTAGTGGCGGTGATGTGTTGATTTTGAACTTCTTCCTCATCTTTCAGAAGGGAAAACGTTTTCCTACATAATTAAATGATTTTTCATTGACAGTGGAATGCATAAAAGGTGTTTGGCGAAAACAAGCAGAGCGTAAATGATTTAAAACTGTCATATTGACGTGAAATTATGTAGGTTTGCAGGTATTCCAAGGCTTCGTGCATTGGATCTTATCACACCTAGAACAATTGGGTCTAAGCAACTCCATTGTTATTCATTCGCATCTGCAAAACAAAAAGAATCCATGGATATTGAAACAAAAACTGGGAAGGTTGTAGTGAAGGTTGGTTTTTTCTTTCTTTAAGCTTGTTGGATATGTCTCTTCGATTCATTCATTCTTTGTTGCCTTCTGGTGTTTAGGTTAATGCAGATAATTTGTTGGTTTGTATGTTTCTAGGAATGTTCGTTGAAAGGTAGCAAAGTGGAAACTGAGATTATTGGGGAAGATTTGGGTACAATTGAAAGAATGACAGTTCACGAACTCAGATCGAAATTAAGGTAACAGCATATTGACGTTTTAGATGTTTTTGTTAGCGTAAGTTTGTGTCAGAATAGATGAAACTGTTTCTATTATCTTGAGTATCAAGTTGATTAACATGTACCTGATGTTGGTTGAGGAGGAACAGTGGCCATAGAAGTAAGGTTGAGTTTCCATATTGTTTCCATAAGGTTTTTATTACCAAGAGATGGGAATGCTGTCCTAACTATCTCAGATAGATGTTTGGCCTCAGTTCATTGGAGATCCCTTTTGCTTTCTTGCAGTAATTGGAATCTCAATTGGCATGTTGTTTCTTTTTCTCCCACTTTCCATCATCTCTGAGGGTTGTTAGGTTCTGTTGGAATGTGTGGCTGGTAAGGGAGCTAGAGTGAAGAGAGAAATACTTGCAACTCAACCATGAATCAAATTTTTGCAAAGCACAAATATGTGTGTTGTGTTAACTCTCTATTAGAAACACGAATACACGATACTGTCTTATGCGACCGTACAATTGGTTTCAGCACTTTATACAGTTTTTTCCATTTGGTACAAATTAAAACCATGTATTTGATTCTACATTAGATCTACCTGGTTTGAATTATCTGATGTAACAAACCAGATGAGCTAAATAATCAAAGACCTCTACAACTAATGCTAAGTACATGATACTACTGGATCATCTAGGTCTATTGAAATGAGAATGTTAAATGTGTGAATCAGCAGCTCTTTTTTTAATTCTTGAAACTTCTGACTTCCTTTTGTAAGGTCCCTTTTCAGGACATTTATTATGTTGCGAAGACTGTGCTTCTCAATACGTGTAGCCTCATGTACGTGTAATGGTTGTTTGTAGTTGATTGATGTTCTTAAATTTGCAGGAGTGTTGGGGTCCCCGCCAAAGGTTGCAAGAGTGATCTTGTGTCTACATTGAGGGGTTTCCTCCTAAACAGTAAAGTAGAAGGTATTCTGTTGACTATTTATTTTTAGTCTGTATTGCTATCAATGTTGGTTAGGTTCAGTTTGATTGCTACCCTACCACTAAGTTTTCAGTGCTTTTCTTCTTCTTGGCTGCTACAGAAGTACCAAATTATTGTTCATTGCGATGGTTAAGTTTTCCTGTATGTGCAGGGAAGGGTTCTCTGGTGCTAGATGATCAGAAATTATCTGGAACGAAACCTAAGCGCAGTAGAACAGATGCGTTGAAAGGGAAGACTAAGAGTTCATCTGTTGAAGAGCATGCTCAGGAGTTAAACACAGTTTTGAAGGTCTCTGAGATTCAATCTACTAAGAGAAGAGTCAAACAGGCCCAAGCAGCGGATAGCAATGAGGAAGTGAAAACTACACTACTCGCAACGTCCCATAAGCTATCTATCAAAATGGATGAAGTTTCAGGTGCTTCATTTTTTGGATTTATTTTTTGGGGAAAATGTAGTCAACATGTGAGTAAGGGAGATATAGTTGTGAAGGTTGTATTTTACATTGGCTTACGTTTATAGGAAAAGAAGCCTCCCAGTTGAAGAGGAAAGCACACCAACAAATTGCTACTGGAGTTGGAGCTTCTGGTGAGGTTAATCTCTCTAGTGACCAAAATGAACCTTGGACAGTTTTTGCCCACAAGAAGCCACAGAAGGGGTGGACGGTATACAATCCCAGGACAATGAGGCCGCCTCCACTTGGTGGTGATACAAAATCTGTGAAGTTAATGTCTTGGAATGTCAATGGGTTAAGAGCTTTACTGAAGCTAGAGGGTTTCTCGGCTCTGCAACTTGCACAAAGAGAAGATTTTGATGTGTTGTGCTTGCAAGAGACCAAACTACAGGCGAGTATTCCCTTTCCGTTTTCCTGGATTCTCCTTGTTTTCAGCTTCTTCCATTTACGTTAAGGCTATTGATACTTGGACCAAAAAAGTGTCATATGAACTAAGGAAATTGTTGGGGTTGGATGCTGAAATTGATTTGAAGTCATTACCGTAATGATGAGAATTGTGCATTTGTAATGCATTTGCAGATATCATTACTTTAATCTGCAGTTATTATTTGCGCTCATATCGAATTTTGCGCTAATATTGAATTAGGAAAAACTTCTTCCAGTAGTCCAGTACTTTGTTGCAATATGATCACAATGTTTTCTTTTTCCTTGTGATTAGTTAAGATATGCGAACTTATTTAAAAGCACAAGAATTACGTTGATGGTTGAGGAATTTGGAGGATTTTCTTAATAGTGTATATAATGGAAGGAGTTGGTTAAGGAGATGACGATATTAGGTGATTGATTCAAAATCAATATGTTTTGAGGTAAAGGTGTTTAATAAGACTCGTATTGGGACCTATCAAAGGTGTGTTTCGGTGTGATGAGTGAAAATCTCCTTCCAAGGCCAGCTCTTAATGGGTTCTATCTGGTTGAGGGATTATTTATACGTGATAAAGTGATTATAATGAAGGCTTGTTTCTAGTTGGTGCTGTACATATATAAGCACTGGAATGGCAACGGAGATTTGGGTGTTTGTGTTGGCTACCTTTCCTTTAAAACGTTATTGCATTGAATCACATATATAGCTTTGCCTGTATCACCATAAGTTTACATCCCCCATAATAGATAAGGTACAAGAAGTTATAAAGAACCTTGATTGACACGGGACTAGAGAAGTCATTAAAAAGGTCATGGACAAGTCTAGTAAATGCTAAATCCTCTTATTAATATTTCCTTAATGTACCTGTTTTGTTTTTCTCAAAACTTTTTGTAAACTTTAATATTCTCAAACTTCTATTGGATAGAGATGTCAAATTTCAAAACCTTGATAATATTGCCTTATGATGTGTTTCAGAAGTGCCAATTACTTAACCAATTTTTATTCATAAACCTAAGAAGCCCAACACGTTGCAGAAAGAGTGTCAAATACATGTCAGAGACTCAGAA
Organism: Gaultheria prostrata; assembly: GCA_036023075.1. NCBI lineage: Eukaryota > Viridiplantae > Streptophyta > Magnoliopsida > Ericales > Ericaceae > Gaultheria > Gaultheria prostrata. Next base: position 36,023 of record JAXBDA010002418.1, read on the forward strand.
TTAAGATTTTGCTTTGTTTATGATCCCCCAAAAAAGAGAGTATTGGGCGCGTGTCCGAGAAGTGTCGGACATAGACACGTAACCTGTTTTGAAGTGTCCTTGCTTCTTACAACAATAACAAAACCCATCTAGTCCCCAATCATTGGGGGTATGGGCGGGGGATAATTGGAGACAAACCTAACCTTTGGCAATATTTGCACAAAGTGGTTGCTCTCAAAGTACCAGTGAAACAGTGGCCCCCCTAAACCTCCAAGAACTGAGGAGCTACAGGAACGTTTTGCTATAAACCATGCCCCCAAATCAAAGCCGAAAGGCAGGCAGGCCTAGCGACCCAAATCAATTCATGTGCTCATTACCATGCTTCCTTCATTCATGTCCTGAGCATCTCGCTAGTGAGCACATTGTCCGTGCTTCTTAGAGAGTTGATAATACCATTATTCTAGCATCATTGTGGCTTGAGTTTTGGGGCAATGTTTTCTACCACTTGTCCTACAACACCCCCTGTGGCCTTTTTCACCCCTTTGTGCATTCTATGTAGAGGGATGCAAAGTCATTTTGCAGATGGCATCACTATGTAATGAAGTTCGGTTGTGGCAGCAGAAATTTTTAAATGAGCACGTCAATATATTTCATTATTCGTTATTTCTGGTTTGATTTTCCTTATGCTTTTATAATGCAATGAAATAGGCTCAGGATATATCCAAGTAATTGCATTTTCAATCTGTAATGCAGGAGAAGGATGTTGAGGGAATCAAACAAAGTCTCCTTGAAGGCTATGAGAATAGCTTTTGGACTTGCAGTGCCTCCAAACTTGGGTATTCTGGTACCGCAATTATTTCACGGGTACGCTTACTATTTCTATTGGTGACGTAGATATCTTTATGTTGCATGGAGTCTTTTGAATACATAATTACTTGTATTTGAAACTCAGCACTTGGGTATGAGTTATTGGTCCGACATTAATGATCGGCGTATACCTGATGAGCATGAGCATATTTAGTAGTTTGAGCCTACAATAAATCAGTCCATTTCCATTAAAACCACAGTATTATGCATGAAATTAATCGATATACACCTTGTGCCACCATTTTACTTTTATAGGTTTTTTAACGTGATGAAGTTTCTTGCTGTAATCTTGTATGGCTGCTTCATTCAGGTGGTCACCATGAGCTTGAATATTTATTTCGATGTTTCTTGTTATTTGACAGGTAGAGCCACTTTCCGTCACATATGGCCTAGGTGTGTCAGATCACGATGGTGAAGGAAGGCTTGTGACTGTGGAGTTTGATACATATTATTTGTTAAATGCATATGTGCCTAATTCTGGAGATGGATTAAAACGACTGGTAACTGACCATTTGCATTTTTCAATATATTTCCTCCCTTTCTTTCTTCCTGAGAACAGGCATACCTGCTTGTTTTCAGTGTTAGGTTTTGTGAGGAAATATTTTTCCATTTTAACTTATTTGAATAGGAGTAGAACTTATTAGAAAAAATTGTTGGTGTAATGTGTGTGTGGTTAATGCTAGTCATACAGGGTTACAGAGTGGGATCCATCTCTCAGCAGTTACATGAAAGTAAGATTTCTTTTCTTTGTCTTGGCTGTATTGAACTGCGTCTTCATCAAAAATCTAAAAAAAAAAAAATGCACGTCAAGATGATGCATCAATTTTCTTTCTGTGTCGCCTGTTGATTTGTTATTATTATGCCCATTATGTAGAATTTTGTGTTTAGCTTCTTTTATTTCTGTTATGTGAGTATAAATTTTTATTATTCCAAGAGTTAGAATTTTTAGCCAATCTTCTCCCAGGAAAATGGTTACTAGAACCAAGAGTTTTATTTTGCATCAAAAGAGGAATTTTAGATATTGTAAATGGATTCAACTTTTTTTGATTCACTAATCACCCATGGAATATCGATTTTATTGTTCTTCTCTTGTGTTCCGGCGTTCTTCTTTTGCCGCTATGCATGCAGTTTCTTTGATGTTTCTCTTGTATCACAATATGCAAATTCACTGCAAACTGTGAAAGATAGTTACTGCATATTTTCTATGCCTACTATTCTGTGCTTATGCCGGTTACCATGCATGATGCAGGAGCTAGAAAAGTCAAAGCCTGTCATTTTGACTGGTGATCTGAACTGTGCTCACGAGGAGATAGATATTTATAACCCTGCTGTGAGTAATACAGACTTTGCTTGTTAACTTGTGCTCTTTCTTTCATCTAGCTCGTAAATAATAAGGCGCGGTACGAAAAAAATCCTGTAGATTCAAATTGGTAACATTAGTGGACAGTTAAAAGTCTCTTTAGATTAGCTAATCAACAGTTTTGCTATTGTATAATTTTGAAGCCAGGCACTGTTTTCCAATTTTGTGTTTACAAGTTTGTTAGTGATATTTTTTGTTATATTTCAATGTGGTTGTCCTAATCGTGGTACATTATGCAGGGAAATAGAAGAAGCGCTGGTTTTACTGACGAAGAAAGACAATCATTTGAGACAAATTTCTTGGCTAAAGGTTTCGTTGATACCTTTAGGGAGCAGCATCCCGGTGTTGTTGGTTACACGTACTGGGGTTACAGGCATGGTGGACGCAAGACTAATAGAGGTAACTTGGCTACACAATCCTTGAAACTGGTATTTTCATTTTTATTAACTACACAAGCCAATGATCTGTTTCCAAAACCTTGTTTGAATGGGTCTGTCTTCATATTTAACATTGTCACAGATTTGTATTGTGTTATATCCAAGTACTGCTAATTCAACATCTGCAAAAAAAGGTTTGTACGTGAGAACTTTCTGGAGAAGATATCCTTGTGCAGTAATGGTCTTAGAATGCGTCATTCGTGTATTCACTGCATGTACTCTGAACATGAAGCCGTTGTTTTGATAATGTGAATAACACGTTATGAAGTCAAAGTGATGCTTCTGAGAGAGTTGAAATTATTTTCTTTTTAGCACCCGCTTTCCAATGATTGCGGAAAATGATGTCGATAGGCTTTTTTTTTCCTATTCTCTTCGTTAGAGCAATTGGGCTTTCATGGACTTGGTTAGGGTAACGGACTTCAGCTGTAAGGAGTTTAAGGGTTGTCCCACTTTAGGCATCCTACTCCATCAAGTGAGGTATCTGGGTACCTCGATAGTCGATACCACTCAATGTTGACAGAAGGCTGATGGGTGTGGTCCCATCTACAACTAATGTACTATTTGTCTCTAAAGTGCATTTGATATAATGCATGGATAGTAGATAGTTGTTCTCTAAGCTATGTGACGTGGACTCTTTTACATTTATAAAGTACCTCTGTTGAACACAGGACACTCAAATAAGGGCATTGGATCTGCGTCCGCCAGATTTAGTTAGCCATTTACCTAGCAAGCACATTTGGTACTATGAATATGTCATAAAGTATGTATAAACTCCTATGTTATTCCTGAAATGTCCCGAGACAACTAGCAAACACCATTTATCCTTGGATATAGAAGAAATATATCAAGAAGTAGGAATATCCTGGTGCCATTTGATATCCTTCCACAAGTTCTCTTATATTTGTATCTTGATCCTGAAACAGGATGGCGTCTCGACTACTTCCTTGTCTCCAAATCCATATCTGGCAAGGTTCATGACTCTTACATTCTACCAGATGTTACTGGCAGTGATCATTGTCCTATTGGCCTCATTCTCAAGATCTAACTTTTTGCAACTCCTTTGCAAATTTTGAACTTTTTCTCCTTGATGCAACGGTGACTGTTTTGTTCAAAATGAAATGAAAAAAAAAAACAGCACTTCGGAAAGGAGAATACCCAATGGAGCTGGTGGCAGAAATCATACAAAAACAAATCAAACTAAAGTTCATTTCTGGGGAAGAATGAGTCACCAGGCGCATTCCAGCAGGATTCTGATTTTGTTATTGTGGTGCATCTTTTTGCCAAATTAATACTCCGATAAATTATCGAAAGATGAGGACCTACAAGTTGAAGTCTGGGAGTTGACAGAATTCAGGATGCATTTATCCGAACGGAATTATGTTCATAGGGATCTCGGAAGGTGGTTTATTTTGGCTTCTGATGGTGCACCGTTGCTGCAATTTAGAAACAGCCTAGTTGCATTTAGGGTATTGTTACTTTTGAAAGTGCAGAAAGCCATGTCCAAACAATCTGATATCCCCAGAATTCACTGTATTTGAGCTGTGGTAGCAGTAAGGTTTTGATACCTTTATCTGTGGATGCTTGCATTTTGCAGGTTAGAACAGCATTGTGCTGTTTGTGCTTTCCTTGGGAAAAAATGTCTGAGAACAGCATTATCTGTGTTTTTTTTGCTAGGTGACAAAGGAGACCCATATGATTCATAAAATAAGCACTTAGGAAACCATAAAACCATCACCCGTGGTATAACCAAAACTGGATAATCATAAGTTGTCAGACTTTGATTATCCATACAATACATTTATAAAGTTAACAATGTGGAGTGTCACAATGGTATTTTGTGTCTATAATCAAGAAAAGTAGGAGTACTACACTTTATTTTTATTCATAAAATAGGCACAACTTTAAATTTGTAGACATACTTTTTATAATATTAGTACCATTTAAAAGATACCTTTAAAATGAGATCAATCTTGATCATTTTTTTAATTTTTTTTTTATTATTGATAATTTCTAATTTTCTAGAGAAAGTGCAAAAAAAATTGAGTTTTGAAGTAAGTATTTGAAAAATGGAGGGAGAATATTGCTACTTTTTAATTCATTCTACCAAAAAAAAACTTATAAATAGGGTGTGGTCCCCAAAATTTGGTTATTGAAAAAATATTATTATTGGTCAATCTTTAAAATGAGACAAATCTTTTTTCTTTTTTTGTCATTCATCATTCTTAATCTATTATATGAGAGGATGGGAGAATGAGACTCGATTTCGGAATGCAATATGAGGCATCCAAGAGCTCTACCGCATGAGGTAGCCACCACTTGCGTACTTGTGTTAGGCTAGGCTTGCCTTAAATATTTATTTAAATAAACAGGTCTCATGCAAGTGGAGTAGTAGCCAAGTTAGAAGGCACCTTATCTGTCCCTGCATTAATTCAAGTTTCAATAATATTTACTGTAATAAGTAACACTTACTTGCATGCCCGATCCCAATTGATTGTGACATAAATGCCCAATTTGGTTTGGTTTAACTGACACTTCCTGTATGTATTAAAAAAAAACGGGTCTCATTTTTAAACGGCTGAGATTGCATATCTTTTTTTTTTTTTTTGATCAGATATTGCATATCTACTTTCGACAAATTTATTCTTTTTTAACCACAGTCCACCATGAACCGTCGGATCTAGAGATGACACTTCTAGGGTTTTCTTGGATACTATATATATAGACATACTTATGCTTGATGTGGTATCTGATTCTCGCCTCCTTCCTCCCCCTGTACTGCGATTCAGCCCATTTTCGGCTGCTACTTTATGGTCCATTTCATTTGTTTATACAGAGAAATCACGGTTGATTGAGTCTGCAAGATCAGTCTCTGTTTTCTCTCTCTCAACCGTGTTTCTCTGTATAAATTGATGATTTGGGTCGAGATCTTCGTTATGGGGCTAGATTTGGCCATTTTTTAGTGCTTATTTTGTGAGTCATATGGGTCTCCCATGTACGAATTTTTCTTCTGTCCTCTGATTTCTAGCCTTCGATTTCTCATATGGTCATGGGTTCGATTTTCGTTCTAAGGTTTTCGTACCTGATTTGGTTCATGGGTTGTTCGTTTTCATGTATGTTTTCTTCTCATATGGTCGTTCTAAGCTTTTTCTCAACGTTTTCTCAGCAGGTCCGAAGCCCGGATAGAGGAAGAGGATTGTGCGTTAGGCGGCTGACAGTCCACACGATAAAAAAAACCCAATCTTTATGACATGAATCCTAATATGGATTGGTTTGGCTCTTTGGACATACAGTATCTTTTTCTTTTTTTTTTCCATTCTTTTGTTCGTACCAGGAGTGTTTGGTTGGATTTGGGGTGGGTGTTGTGCACATGGGTGCTATGTATCGTGTTGTGCACTCCTCGACCGTCCGATCATGTTTTGGAGGGTCTGCATGCATTCGGCAGTTTTAATTTAATTTTGATTTAATTTTATCGGTAAAAAATTAAAACATAACCGGACGGCCGAGGGATGTGTAGTACCCAAGTGCACAACACTCGCTCCATTTCCGTGTTTGACACCTACACTTATAAATATTTTTGTAAAATTACTAAAGAATGATTCGTCACAACCATGTCAAATGGATATTCCTGTCTGCAGGGGCGACGGCACATGGAAGGGAGGGGTCAGCCGATCCCACGGCAAAAAAAAAAATACTACTATTATATATATATATATATTAAAAATTAATAAATGACCCCTACAAAATTGGTGTTGAACCCACTAGGTAAATTCCCCACCTTCAAAAACCCCCCCTCCAAAATAGGTGTATACCACAGAACACCCCGCAACAACGAGAAAAAAGAAAAAAAAAAGAAAAAAAAAAAAGGAAAGGCAGGGCGATTCAGGTGAAGAAACATAGTTGGGAAACGGCCGATTATGTGGCGATGTTCACCGGCGACCGGCGTTGAGACTTGAGATGCCCCATCTACCATGAGAGAGAGCTATGCCTGCTCCTCTTAAACCTGGTTGACCTATTTTCAGCTTCAGGGTAATTTTTTAAAAGTTTTTCTCTCAATCTCTGTTCTTTTCTCAAGCCACCTAATAACTTTTGGGGAATAAGCCACCGATTTCCCTTTACTGTGTTCTCAACTCTCACAGAGATTTGTTTTGGGAAGTGCATCAACTTTTTGGAGATATGTTAGT
>JAXBDA010002419.1:0-42845 GCA_036023075.1 Gaultheria prostrata
GAAAGTTAGTTAGATAATTAAAATTGTGATTAGGTGGTGGTTAAACAATCGTTAAAGTATATAATTATTATTATTATGACATTGAAAAGTTAGTGGAGAATTAGTAGGTTTAAAAAATTAGGTGAACAAATAAAATTAGGTAGGGAAAGGTACATGGGTAGAAAGTTAGGTAGGGAATGTTGCTTTTGTAGAAAGTTAGTTAATTAATTAAAATCGTGATTAGAAAGTGGTTAAATAATCGTTAAAGTATATAAATTATTACTAGAAAATTTAAAAGTTAGTTGACAATTAGTAGTTGGAAGGTAGTTGAGGATGACACCCAAAATTTGGCATCCACACCACTGGAGCAATCAAGCCAAAATAACACTGTTGGGTGCCAAATTTGGGTTTGTGAGTGCCAAATTTGGGTTTGGCACGCCTAAAATGGCACCCACCATTGGAGATGCTCTTAGAAGACTATCTTTGGAAGGAATTTATTCTCATCGAGAAAAAGATTTTGAAAATCTGAACCATTCGAGAAGAATGGTCAAGATACAGCTCTGCATTTCAACGACAGATAAGCCGAGTCTTTTTTGTTTTTTCTTTTGTAAAGAGAAAAACGTCACAGTCCTATTTTGGCTAAAAAAGTAAAGCTGCTTTTTTTCCGTCTTTATTTGATTTTTTTTCGCGTTAGTTAGTTTTGTATCAAACTTTTGTGGATTATTGATTATTCTCGATGGGAGGAATCGGAAAAGTAAAAAAATATATCATAATTCTTAATTTTTTTGAAGAAAAACGTAAATAAGTAAAAAAAGCTGATTTTTTGGATTTTTTTTTTGTCTTTATTTGGAAAACATTAAGTTGAGGTTATAATTTTTTAGTTTTTCGATTCCTCTCGTAAAAAAGAACCAATAATCCACAAAAATTTGACACAAAATTAATTAACGCAAAAAAAATCAAATAAAAAAAAAAAAAAAAACGACTCTACTTTTTTAGCCAAAATAGTCCGTACCCTTTTCCAGTTATCATTCACCTTCACCTTCATCTTCACGTTCACCTCTCTAGCTGCTTCACATGTTCAAAAACAGCGACGCTAAACCTGCGTATCCTCAGTGTCTTCATTACCATAGCTCCATACAAGCAGGTCTGATTTTCACAATTTAATTCCTTTGAAAATCACTGAACTCTGCTGTACTACATACCCTAGCTTTTGTTTTTTCGTCTCAGAGAAATTTCACAGTCATAAGTCATCACTAAAACAGAAAGCATATCCATAATTGACTGTCTTACATGTATAAGTCTGAATTCAGGGCTTGGATTGGATAAACCCATGTTTGGATAGCTAAAATTTTCATGTTTATGACTTTGGTGGGTTGAAAAGGTTATTCTGAACCTTGTGTTTAGGGGGCTTGGATTAGATAACCCATGTTTAGCTAACCTTGGATTCGATAGACTTATGTTAGGTTGGGTGAAGGGGAGAATTTCGGCTTGAAAAACCAAGGTTATTGTGAACCCTCAGTTCGTGGCTCCAAAAATCTAGGGTTAGGAAGATGGAATTGGAGGAGGAGGAGGAGGAGGAGAAGAAGAAGAAGACTGGTTGTAAGAAAAGAGAGAAGGCGATGCTTGTCGGGTTTGTTTCAGATGACGATGAGCCGATAAGGTCATTGTTTAAGATGAGAAGCAAGAGAAACCATAAGAAGGTTAAGACAGAAACGAAAGGGAGTAGTTTTGGGGATGGGAATGATGATTTTGGGGGGATGGATATGAATGATACGTTGGCTAGTTTTAGGAAGAAGATGAAGGATCCCAAGAAAGAGATTGGATGCGGTGGATATCCTAATGGGGATGTGAAGGGTGAAGGTTTGGCAGTTGAAACTTCGGATAAAGGGGAGGCAATTTGCATGGACCAATCTGATGGGAGCAGTTATAAAGAATCAGAAATGAGGGTTATGGAGAAAGTTAAAAGATCCAAGAGTGCTTTGAAGTGTGAGAAAAATGGAGGTTATACTGGGGAAGGGTCAGAACCTGTTATGAACAATTATTCAGAAGATCCGTTGTCTACCTTTGTACAGAAGGCACAATCAGGCTCGATGAGGAAATCTCGACTACATTCGCAATCAAAACATAGAGAGGATAATCAAGGTCCTGGGAATCAGTTGACCTCTGATGATGTCTCATCTAGTGATAATATCCTAATGGAGTATCCAGAAGCAATTTTAGACGGTTCAGTTCCAATTTCCGTTCAATGGTCTCAGTCCTACTTAAGTGCATGTTATAGTAAGACTGCAAGGCTTAAAGAAGGGATAGTTGATAGGCAGACGGGTGACATTCCTGATGGACACCCAATGGAATCCCAAGGCTCAGACAATCTTGATGATGGGTATTCTGAGGAGTTGCTCTCTGCTAGGATGAAAAATGATTGTTCTCTTCCAAGTCAGGTGTCCACATTGAGAATCAAGGACTTCAAGTGTGGAACGACGGATAGTGTTTTAGCACATACAGCTATTGAAAAATCTGATTTAGTTTTTGAAACTGATGCGGAAAATGTGGGGTCTGATGACCGTGATGTTTTTGGTCAAGTTTCTGGTACTTGCATTGAGGGTCCAGAGCTTGCTTCGTTTTATTCACACAAGGAGGATGCCAGTATATCTGAGAGGTCTGTTGGACTTGGACCCCATAAGGCCAATGGAGCCTCTTCTCCATCCATCACACCAGGTCAACTTGCAGAAGATAAAGGGCATCTCTGCAATTGCGAGTTTAATGATAAGAAGCAATTGGAAGTACAGCGTGCTGTGCGTAAGGTTAAAAAGTGCAGGCAATGGGACATGGCTTATGAGGGGGATGCTGATTGGGAGCATCTGATTCATGGGCAAGGCTTTCTTGAAGGCAACCTCGTTAGGAATGGTGATCAGTCATCAAGAGTAAGAGAAAGGTTCAACTCCTCTTCCAATACAGTTACAGAGGCTGAATATGGGGAAATATCGGCAGTATCAGCTGGGCTCAAAGCTCGTGCGGCTGGCCCATTCGAGAAGATTAAATTTAAGGAGTTACTGAAACGGAAAGGTGGGCTTCAGGAATATTTGCAATGCAGGTTAGTTTTCTTGTCCATTGCGGCGCGTTCCGTTCGGTCTTGAGCTTAGTTGCCAAATCAAATCAAACCAAACCATACCAAACAGAGCCTTAATTGCCAAATCTTGCACAAAAGAAAAACATAACGGCTAACAGCTATCAAATTAGATTGAGATCCTGTTTTCTGAATTGCGAATTGTATAGTACTTCAATTAGTGAATGTTAGAAAATGCAACGTGAAAATGTAAAATACTATTATGTGTTGTAAAATTGTACAAGTCTTTTAATTGACATCATCTTGTTGGGAAAGGACATTGTCACCAACAAGAAGCTTCTAATTTGGAGGTTTCCATTGTAGTAGCATTCTTCCCCTTTCTTTTTCTTTGCTTTCTTTTTTGAAGTTGTGTAGTTTCATTGGAGTATTAATTTCTTTGTTAAAAAGTTGTCAAATTATGGCATGAAAGGATTTGGAATGTTTGCCAAATGACGGAGTGGTTCCATCATTAGAGTAGAAATATACTTTGAATCAAATTAATAGCAAGGCGTTTGAGGATTATCTAAGTATCTTAAGTAATCCCTTCTCACCTTTTACAGTGACTTTTCATCATTTGTATTTTACCTTTTGTATAATTTTGTTGATAGTTTCATTTGCCTGTTCTTTCTCTATTTTTTTCCACGTAATTTCACCTAATCTAATTTCTTCTAGAATCGCTAACGGTCAGAAGTAGAAATTTAGCTTTAGTGTCTTGTAATAATGTGATCTGGGTACCCTCATACTCGTCACTTTTAGTACCTTTTGTCCTTGAATATCTGCTCCTATGTTACATGGATCCTTTAGCTAAAGTACGCGTATTTATTTTGGACACTCGGATACTCTAGTTGTTGTAATATTTACAGAAAAAGAAATTCAAAATAGCTAGAAAAGTGATATTTCTAGTCTTTCACATGGGTAGAAAATAGCAAAACAATATTTTTCTTAACCCCTTCTTGTTTAATTACATTAACGATACATAATCTAAAATATTTATTCAATATATACTGCAAACAAGTGTTCAGGACATGTCCCCGTACCCGCACCCAGTTAGGGGACACATATCCCAGTATCCTATGATTTAAGTTTAGGAAGGTCCGATGCTTGAACTCGCACCCGCACCCTATACGCACACCCGAGTCCTTGTAACATATATCTGCTCTGAATACTGGTGATATATGTATGACATCTCATAAGACATGCTGGTATGAAGCAACATGAATGGTCATTTAGAATACGTTTTTAGGTGCCAGGCTGCCAGAATTATGCTGGTGTAAATAAGGTGTTCCTTTATTAGATATCCAAAACGAAAAACTCTTTTGTAGCTATCTCTTTTATTTTACCGTTCCTGTGAATCCTGTTATCATTCCCTACTGTGCATTCCATCCAGTAGCATATAAAGTAAGTAGTGCGGCAGTGTAATTCCTCAACAATTGAGACGCATTGACTATGTGGATTTACATGCACCAGAAATTATGATTCTATGTGCAGTCATTAAGATTCAAGAAACTATTATCAGGTTTTCATTTAGGGTTAGAGGATTTTACTCCTTCCTGCCATTTTATTTAAGCGTTTGGAGCTAAGAGGACCTTCTCCAGTGGAGGCTTCTTTATTCCCTGATGCTTTCATATCTGGTTCCTGTCATAGTTCTCCATATTTACTCTCCATTGTTGGACTTAACAAGATTTATATTCTTGCCATTTTCATATCTTCTGAATTTGAACAATACGGTGAAGATGGGTGGTTCTTTGGTTTATGTTGTTTTGACATTGCATTAAGTGCTTAGTCTAAAAGCATATCGCGGGGCAACCGTCTGCTTGTTTCAAGCTCATTGGTGCAAGTATAATAACACTATTTCTCCAGCGACAGCAAAGCACGAGATTTGTTAGGGCCGCATGTTTGCCATGTCTGGAAAATTCTGATGTTACTATGTGAGATTTAAATGCTGGCATGGTCCAGGTTATGTTTCTTTTTCATGGACTGATCTAATTTCTTGACATTAAGAAAGTCACTTCCGATTAGGAGTTGTCTTCAGAGTTGGGATACTGCATTTAGGTGCTTGCATACAGTAGAGGCTCGTGATGTGGTACGATTTGTCTGGGTACAGTAGAGGCTCGTGATGTGGCATTTGCCTGGTAAGAATCTGACAATCCGAATATTTGGGGTTGGATGAATTATTCAACTTGTTGGGTTTGGCTGTAGATGTTGGACAACTCGGTCCAATGCAAGCGTGATTTTGTATGCGATTCTTGTATATGCACATACTGATACACTTATGGATCAATGAACTAAAGTTCATGTTCAACTATCGGTCCTCCATCCTATTCAAACCATTGTTTTCACTAGAAACTAGGGGCCCAATCATTTTTATGAGTTTCCCATCTGATAAAATCAACGTTTGCTTTATCAACAGTTGATTTTAGCAAATGAGGATGCCATTTGCTAAAATCAAAGATTTTAACAATGCTAAAATCAAAATTTTTAGCAAATGGTCTCCTCATTTGCTAAAATCAACTGTTGATGTTGATTTTAGCAAATGAGAAACAACCCCTAAACCCAATTTTTTTTTTTTTGTGTACAGCAACACTGTGGGACCAATTTAAAGCCCAAACAGAGCCACCGGTCCAACCTGACTTACAAAGTCAGAGGAAAAAACAAAAACGTTACACGGGCAAAGCTGGGGCCCGACACCAATCAATGAGATGGGCCTATTGCTTGAAAAATGATTTTATGTATGAGTTCATCAATGAGTTTTGATGCATCCCCTCTTGCTCCTTAAAGAAGTCCCTCTTAGCCTTCTTTTTGGGGTTTTTCCGTGTTGATATGCATTTCTTTTGTAAAAACTCATTATTTATTTTCATAAAAATCTATTTGGGGCCTCCTTTTTTGGAGTTTGCCTTAGGCCCTCGAAATGTCAGGGTCGACGCCAGGCGCCAGCCCTACCTTCTCACCCCCTTACTCTTTCACATAACACCAGGCATCTATGGCTGTTATTGCTCTTTTTCACATCAAGAGGGGAGAGAAAGCGATAAGATTACTGTTAGTGGTAATGGTGGAGGGAAGGCCTACATTAACAAGGGAAGTGGCTGTAAAAAAGGATATGAATTTAGTGAATTTATTAAATTACATGGGAGCAGAATGCCAAAAAGGATTCCAGTAGCTGGCCCCAGTTGGTTGGGATACAAAGCTTTGTTTGATTTACTTTGTTTTCTCATCCATAGGGCATGCATAAGCATCTGTGTGTATATCGCATGGAGTTCTACCATCTATATATCGCATTGAGTTCTAGCTCTGTGTGTGTGTGTGCATACATTTGTATATTTCTATTTCTACAAAGCCAGCTGCAGTTGTTTTCTTGCTATTTTTTATTTTCTCTTAATTTATTGATCATTCGAAGTTGTAATATTCCCCAAATTTTCCAAGTGTCCAATGTCTTGGTTACAAACCATTAAGAGGCATTTGAAAAACAGTGGAGCTCAAACATTAGTCAGACAGTTGTGAGCTGCAGCTTCCCCTTCCTGTCCTCTATTCCCTTATTGTGATTGGAGGCAGGAGAGAGAGAGAAAACATTGTTCTTGATCTTACCTATATAGACCGTTTGAAGCTTACTTTCAAGACATCACTCATTGTTTCTTCTAGTAGATTTGTTTGGTTGAATTTGGACTGAAAAAGGTTTGCTTCAGAACAGTTTCATTTTTGGACCTAAAATTCATGTCAGATGTGATAATTTAGTCATTTGACAGATCCAAATGGAGGAACGTTTATCCTTCTGTCACGGTTTGATGTTTCCAATTTTAGGAAGTATGCAGTTTGGTTGTGTGCTTGAATAATTGACATGTGCTATGCAGGAATCAGATCTTGGGTCTTTGGAGGAAAGATGTTAGCCGTATCTTGCCTCTCACCAAGTGTGGAGTCACTGCTAATCCTTCAGTGGATGAACCAACACATACTTCTCTAGTTAGGGAGATATACACATTTCTTGATCGAAGCGTAAGTTTGTATGCTGTTATTCCCCTTTTTGCTTGGAAAAGATGATATGTTCCTTATTTCTTTCTTGTGTTGTTTCAGTTACTCATACATTTATGTTGCCTTCCGGCTTCCCCTAGGGAATTGAATTTATTTATTTTTAAATTTATTTGTACTATTTACAAGTTTTTAAACAGGGTTATATGAATATCGGGGCTGCTTCTGAGAAGGATAGAGCAGAACCTGATTCCATGCACAATTTCAAACTTTTGAAGGGAAGAATTTTTGGGGAAGAAGATAGGACCACTGATGCTGATACAGAAGATGAAGTTTCTTTTATCATTGGGAGGGTCAAGAGTTCTGAGTTGTCCCTGGGGGAAAACAAGGGTGATGTATTCGAACCTTATGAATGCCAAGTGAGTGAGTTGCCCAAAAATGTTACCCTTGATGAAAAATATCCCAAAAGAAAAGTCAATGTTGAAAATTTAAGTTCTTATCCATCTGAGGAAGTACTGGATCTAGCAGTGGAGCCGACAAAGCACTTGTATGGTCTTCAGTATCCCTCAAGCGATAGAATGCAGGAGAATTACAGTGTGCAGCATGGTTTAAAGGTTGGAAAGAAGATTATTGTCATAGGAGCTGGTCCAGCTGGCTTAACTGCAGCCCGTCACTTGCAACGCCAGGGTTTTTCTGTTACTGTGCTTGAAGCTAGGAATAGAATAGGGGGTCGCGTTTATACAGATCGCTCATCTCTTTCGGTTCCTGTGGATCTTGGTGCTAGCATTATCACGGGAGTTGAGGCTGATGTTTCTTCAGGAAGGAGGCCTGATCCTTCTTCATTGGTTTGCGCTCAGTTGGGCCTTGAGCTGACTATATTGAATAGTGACTGCCCTCTTTATGATGTTGTTACAGGCCAGAAAGTCCCTGCAGATTTGGATGACTCTTTGGAAGTAGAATTTAACGGCCTCCTTGACGACATGGCACTGCTTGTTGCTCAAAAGGGTGATCGAGCAATGAAAATGTCTCTCGAAGATGGTTTAGAGTATGCCCTTAAATGGCGTCGCATGGCTCGATTGGGAAGAAAAGGTATGGTAAGTGAATTGCATAATTCAGTGGATGCCTTAGCTGATTCTGAAGCTGGTGTTCATGGAACAGTTTCAGAGATCAAAAGCTCTAAGGAGGAGATTTTGAGTCCTCTTGAGAGGAGGATCATGGATTGGCATTATGCCCATTTGGAATATGGTTGTGCTGCTTTGCTTGAAGAAGTCTCTCTTCCTTACTGGAATCAGGATGATGTTTATGGAGGTTTCGGAGGAGCTCATTGTATGATTAAAGGAGGTTATGGCACTGTTGTTGAATCTCTAGGAGAGGGACTTTGTGTCCACTTGAATCATGTGGTCACAGATATTTCATACCGCACAAGGGATTGTGAAGGAAATGATAACCAGGGAAAAAAAGTTACAGTATGTACATCAAATGGTCGAGAGTTCTCAGGAGAGGCAGTCTTGGTTACAGTGCCACTAGGGTGCCTAAAAGCGGGGGCCATCAAATTTTCACCTCCATTACCCCGGTGGAAGGAATTATCTATCCAGAGACTTGGTTTTGGTGTACTTAATAAAGTGGTTTTGGAATTTTCCGAAGTCTTTTGGGATGATTCTGTGGATTACTTTGGTGCAACTGCAGAAAATACAAACAAGAGGGGACTGTGCTTCATGTTTTGGAATGTCAAGAAAACTGTTGGGGCACCTGTTCTTGTTGCCCTGGTTGTGGGTAAGGCAGCTATAGATGGTCAATATACGAGCTCATCTGATCATGTAAATAACGCCGTAACAGTTCTGCGTGAACTTTTTGGAGTGGCTGCAGTCTCCGATCCAGTTGCGTCAGTAGTGACAGACTGGGGAAAGGATCCTTTTAGCTTTGGTGCTTACTCTTATGTTGCTATGGGTTCGTCTGGAGAAGACTATGACATATTGGGTAGGCCAGTTGAAAATTGTTTATTTTTTGCTGGTGAAGCCACTTGCAAGGAACATCCAGATACAGTTGGTGGTGCTATGATTAGTGGTCTTCGGGAGGCTGTACGAATAATTGATATCCTGAATACTGGGTATGATTATACAGCAGAAGTAGAAGCAATGGAGGCTTCGGAGAGACATTCACACAGTGAAATGAATGAAGTTTGTGACATTGTGAAGAGACTTGAAGCTGTTGATGTCGTGCACAAGGTAAATGTGGATGGGATGCAAATGGTTACTAGGGAAGCTTTACTAGAAGAAATGTTCTCTAATGCTAAAACTAATGCCGGACGTTTGCATCTGGCCAAAGAGTTGTTGAATCTTCCTGTAGAAGCTCTGAAGTCCTTTGCTGGGACAAAGGAAGGGCTCGGCACTCTCAACTCATGGATACTGGTATGTGCATCTCATAACTTGTTATTTTGGTTACTGACCCATGGGTAAAATACTTCACCTTCTGTGTACATTTGCTAGAATTTTGGCATTTGATATTTTCTCTGTCTAAATCGAATCATTTGTGACAGGATTCAATGGGGAAGAATGGTACCCAACTTTTACGTCATTGTGTTCGTGTTCTTGTGCTTGTTTCGACTGATCTCCTTGCAGTACGCTTATCAGGTATTGACACATGTTTCTGGCTCTGTTGGTTGCAGTTGTACAGGGGAATAATACTTATGCATGAGCCTTTTTAGTTTTGACTTTTTTCTGCAGTAGACAAAACTGTCTTGGGGGTATCTAGGAGAATTTCCGTGGGAAATAACTTTATAGTCTTCCATACTCCTCTAAAATGATGGGCTTGAAGTTGCTTATAAAATGTGATGGGCTGAACTGTTCCGTTATCTCTTTGGTTTAAAAGGATAATGAAGGTGATGATGTTGTATCCCACTTGAGATCTTTCCTTCGATCTCGAAATCTTCTAGTTAGCCCAATTCGAATTTGGCTTTGTTCTTGTGTCTAGAGAGTCTTTGGTTGCTCTCTTCATCAGTTACCTACTCATTCAAGTATTGGCTCTGGGGTAATAGTAATACAAATCACTGCTTCACTTTTTAGTTTGATCTACGGAATTGAAACTATAAGTTGGCCTACTAACATTTAAGTCTAGCAGCATCCGTACTGTTTCCATGTTATTTTCCTGTAGTCATCCATACAACTTTGCTGCTATTTGTCAAATTAACATGATGGAAGATGTCGATAGGTGTAGGAAGAGCATGGTCTTCCTAATATCATTTTTGTTATATCTCTTGTTCTAGGTGTAGTAAGAACTGCAAGAGAAAAAGTTTGTGTACATACTTCTTGTTATAACATGATCTTTCTTATATCCTTTGTGTTATCTCTCTTGTTCTAGGCATAGGAAGAACTGTAAAAGAAAAAGTGTGTGTACATACAAGCCGTGACATACGCGCCATAGCAAGTCAGCTTGTTAACATGTGGGTTGAAGTTTTTCGCAAGGAAAAAGCTTCTAATGGTGGTTTGAAGTTACTGAGCAAATGTCTAGCTTCAGGAAAGCCACCTCTACGCATGCATCATGGTCTACCAGAAAATAAAGAAAATTCACAGATTTCTGCATTTGCTGGAAGTCATTTGTCTCGCAGTGTTAACATTAAAAGAGAGAATGTCAAGTTGGAAACCGGGGCTGACTCAAAATTGGAGGTTAAGTTCTCAAGGTCTCAAGGTTCTAGTGGTAGAGAGAAGGTTAAGGGTGAAGAAGGCCACAACTTTGTGATGTCTGAAGAAGAACAAGTTGCCTTTGCTGCTGCTGAAAAAGCCCGAGCTGCAGCTCTTGCGGCTGCCGAGGTTTGTTTTCTGTGGTTTACTATACTGAGTTGTATATGACTTTCTCAGCCTTCTTTTATGGGTTCTAATCTACATTTGTCATATTCGTGATTTTTTTAAAAGTGCTGGTGGAGAAGTGTTTGGTTTTGGCCAGAAATTTATAACTAAAACCAAAACCGTAAGTCCGTAACCAAAACTCTGGGTTTCTTTTATCTAGTCTGTTATCAACACTGTCGGAGAGCGGTTCGGTTCGTTTTTCACCGAAACTGGTGGTTAACATGTTTAATCACTGAACGGATCAGAAACCGACCCGAACCCATGCCAACCAATTCCTTAAGTCGCCTACAATTTAGTCTACAACTGGAAAATGAAACCATCACTAGCTGTTATGAATGAAACAAAAATTAATAGGCTGTATTGCAAATCAATAAAGCACCACATCAATCAAATATCATTCTATGACATCCCAGTGTATCTCTCTAGATATCCAACAACGCATTCCAATGATCTAAATTATTAAACAAAGAGCAATAAACATAATACACCATGGAGGTCACGACAAAATGAACATAAAAAATTCCATCTTCCAAACCTAAACCCTAACTTAGATTAGTGCTGACTGCTATATTATAAAGATATATAGATAGATATATTAAGGTATTTTTCTAATTAATTGCCGTTCAGCTTCAGTTATGGTGCTGGTTCAATGAAGTAAATCTCCCCATTTGGTCTCTACATTTTCATAATTTTCTCATGGAAAATTTTGTACCCCACAGTCTTATCCAGAACCTTAAAACCAAAACAAAAACCAAAACCAAAACCAAACCGGTTGTTTTTTTCAAATTTAAAACCAAAACCACAGTCACGGTTAAAATATCGGTTAAAAACAACCGTCGGTCCGTTTTGGGTGAGATTGCCATTAGTGCGATCGTTACATGTCCCTTAAAAATTTGGAACTCTCAAAAGGACATACATGAAGGGACAACAGGAGTAATATAGGTTTTCGATGTTTCTTTCCACATCTTGAGGATGATATCAGGTTTCTTAAAACCAAAATGCAGAACTTAGTTTTCCCTTTTCACGGACATCATATATACTTACTGATCTCCTGTGCGACCATTACTAAATTATCAAGATATCCTAAGCATGCAAATATTTGTTCCTGGGGGACTGTCTTTCCTACTCCCTCCCTGCTTCTTTCACAATTCTATAAATTCTGCTTTCTCTGATAATTGGTGCATTTGCTTACTTAGATGGCAATCTGGCAATTGCAGGCATATGCATCTTCTGAAGCCAAGTGCAACACATCGTTGCCACTTCCAAAGATACCTTCATTCCATAAATTTGCAAGACGTGACTCAAGTGAGCAGTACACACACATGGATGAGTCTGATTTTAGAAGGAAGTGGTCTGATGGAGCCCAGGGAAGACAAGAATGCACATCAGAAATAGAGTCAAGGAATTGCAGAGTTAGGGATTGGTCTGTGGATTTTCCCGCTGCCTGCGTCAACATTGACAGTTCAAAAAGGTCAATTGATAACCTCTCTCAACAGAGCCACTCCAGTGAGATTGCATGTCCATTGAACTTTAGAGGGCACTCACCCGAAAGTGCAGCTGTCGACGGCAGCATATTTACCAAAGCATGGGTGGATACAGATGGTAGCATTGGGATAAAAGACTGTAATGCCATTGATAGATGGCAATCTCAAGCTGCTGCTGCTGATTCTGACTTCTTCCATCGGGCTATGCAGATAATGGATGAGGAGGACTCAAACATGAATTCGAAAAGACCTACACTTAGAGGTGGACAATTAGTAAATGAGAGCTCTGTTTCACAAGTTAAGGTAAACAAAGAGTTGATTGAAAATCAACCAAAAGGGGTAGAGCATATTAAGCAGGCTGTTGTGGATCACGTTGCATCATTGCTCATGCCGCTTTATAAAGCCAGGAAAATTGACAAGGAAGGTTACAAGTCGATAATGAAGAAAACCGCAACCAAGGTAATCATTGTCATCAACATCATTGTTAGTACGACGACTACTATTGTCAATGCTGCATTCTTTCTTTCTTTCTAGTTATATGTTAACGTATTTCAATTTCCCCAAAATTTCAGGTCATGGAGCTGACCACAGATACAGAGAAAACCATGGCGGTTTACGAGTTTCTTGATTTCAAGCGGAGAAATAAGGTGTGAATATTTAGTAGGCAATGTTCAGTTGCTTAATTTTCAACCCGTTTCTGAGATTTTCTATGGTAATTTTGTTTCCGTACTACACTAATTTCAAATATACTCTCGTTATCGTTTCGGAAATCATTTTGGATGGTTAATCTTCCTGGTGGTTGACTTGCTCATCTTTCCATTGGTTTAACTACTAATTTTCTTTTTCCATAGCTAATGTTTCGAATATTTATATTAGTTGTTCCTGAAGTTTTTATTTATTTATTTTTTATTTATCTATACCGGATTTTGTAATTAGTGCCCTCTGCATTTCCTGGCATGTATGCCCACAAATCAAATGAAGCCCTTGTGGTGTTTACTAAAGTTTTTGTTCGATTTAGATCTCCTACGATGTCTTCCCTGTGTGTTTCTGTGTTAGTGTGTTTATTTGATTTTCTAATATGCAGATTCGGTCTTTTGTTGACACATTGATTGAGAGACACATGGCAACGAAGCCAGTTGCGAAACCTCGATGGTCCTGAGGGTATACTGGTTACAATTTTGTATGCCTTTGCTACAAGAGTAGAAGAGAGCATTTTTTATTTTTACTTCATGGACAGAAACTGGTCAGTTGGTGGTATTGAAATTCCATAGGGATTTTGAGGTTTGAGCCAAGTTTATCAATTCAAATACTCCTAAGCAGATACCCATCATGCCGACAGTGAAGGTGCTTCAGAGCTGGAGAGACAGGTTTCTGTGAGCATGACATGAGAACGTAATATCAATGGTGGCTCTCCCTTGCATTCAAACGTGTTCGATCCAAGTTTTATCTGTTTGAAGATTGCAGGTTACTTGGACAGGTTTGTTATAAATTTAGCTTTTACTGTCAGGGTCGAAATGCAAGACCCTTTTTTCGACCAGGGATCTCCATAGTTTGGATATAGAATTTTTTTCCCCTCACTTCTGCTAAATGACGAACTGTGCAGCTTAGGTTGTCTTTAGATCGAAAAATAGTGTACATATGTGTTTTCTAATTTGTGAAAGTCAACTATCAAATTTTAGCTTCTGCTCATTTCCACCAAAAGTTCACCAGGTGACTCTTTGTCGTAGTACTCTCTCTCTCTCTCTCTCTCTCTCTCTCTCTCTCTCTGTGTGTGTGTGTGTGTGTGACGCAATTTATATATTTATGCATGTGTATATTCCTCATCTCTCGAAAATGTAACACTAAACTATAGGATATGACTTCTTGTATTCACCTTTCTAGAAGTATCAGTTTTTTGTTTACTCTTTTAACTTGCATGCCTTTTCTATTGTTGCCAGGTTACGGGCATGTCTTACCAGTGAGAGGTATGCCCTCCCTATGTGTGTGTGTCTGTGTGCGTGCATATTCAATGTTGGGTTACAATTCTTTGAGTGCATGAAATCTTCACAATGTAGTCTTTATTATGACAATTTCTTGTTTAGTAGGTTAACTGTTTGATGTACAAGACGATTATGATTGAACTAAATAGTTTCTTGATGGACCATTGTCTTTTGCATCTTCTGGTACTCAAATGTGTAGAAACTCTTGTATGTTTTTATCATGGATCAGCAGTCAAGTCTTACGAGGATGAGACACCAGGTATGGACAGAACGAGGGCTTCAATGGGTTCTCACCTTAGGTTTTATGTCAACAGTTCCTGATTTACCGGTAATCAGATGTTGTGGAGATGTGAGATGGAGGGGATGGAAAGCTGTTTTTTTTTTTTTTACACTAGTTTTCGCAGCTGTGTGAATTTATGGAGGAAAATGGTTAAAAAGAAAAAGGAAGTTATTGAACAGCTATGCAGAATTGCAGATACTTCCTTCACAAGATCAAGTACATGGAATCATCGCGGAGGTTTTCAATCTCGAGTATTGAGCTTTTGTACGGGATATATTGTTTCAATCTAGACTCGTACGGTCATATTGAGCTTCTGTACGGGACATATTGTTTCGTTGGGTCTGCATTTGAGTTTTGGATTCATTGAGGAGTTTACAAGCTAAGAAAAATGGTAGGTACATTCGTTGATGAGCCTTTTATTTTGATGGCTGCTCTTCGAAACTGTTTTTTTGATCGGCAACTCTTCGAAGCCCTTCCCTGAGGTTGTCATTTATTTTGAATTTTCACCCTTATTTAATTTGGATTTTTTGGGGGGAACATGAATGGGGAAAATTGTTGCCAGATTGTTTGAGAGCTATGAATAACTCTTCCCAAGGAAGGGTTCAGCAGATGATTTATCCGAGCTGCTCACATGATGCTCGTGGCTTGGCTCGAAAAAAGCTCATTCGAGGTCGTCTTGTGAACGAGTCAAGCTTGAGTTATTTAAAACTGGTTAAAACTGGGCTCAAGTAGCTCGTGTACTACCACCGAGGTGGTAGCTTGGCTGATAGGCCAGTTGACCTCCACAAAGGAGATTTAGGTTCGAGCCTTGCCCTCGAAGTGGCATTGGAGGGATTTTGGTAGTGCTATTCTACTATCAGCTTGTGCTGAGGTGGTGCTGTGGTGACGGCTTGTTCTCACGGACAGTAGCTATGGTTCAACCAGATATTCCACAGCGGGTCGGAAGCCTCTATGGTCACGCCCAAGGGGAGTTGCTACGCTGGTCGCTCCCTCCCACCCTTTTTGCAGTTCAAAACAAGTAGCTTGTGTACTCATAACATAAAATTTATACTAACATTTTACATTAGTGATATGTGTACTTAATTAACCTTAAACAATTTAATTTTTCTTCATGGGCGCAAATATGAGCTCGAGCTTGAGATTGCTTGTGTGTATGACTCGAGCTTGAGCTCTTCAACCACCAATAATGAGATCGACTCGAGTTGAGCTCAAGTTGGAATTAATCGAGTGGTTGGAATTAATTGAGTTCGAACACTTCAATGCTTGGCTTAACTCGGCTGATTTTGCAACCTATAATCACGACACATGAGAATCAGAAAGGAAAAAATTACATTGGGCCGTCCATTTATCTACAGCCCAAATTCAAGTGGCAAATGACTAGAAATACCCCTTATAATGTGTTAATTTCACTTTCGTCCCTTCCGATTGTGATATATTGTGAATTTGTGATACGTTTGGAAGAAAAAAAAAACACGAAAAAGGAGTACAATTCTCAGATCTGATCAATTCTTCTCCGAATCGAAACCCTAGAAACCAGAAAAAACGATGTCTTCAACCTTCAGCGGCGATGAAACGGCACCGTTCTTCGGCTTCCTCGGCGCTGCAGCTGCCCTAGTCTTCTCCTGTAATCCAAATCAAACCTCCCAATTTCTTATTTCAATTTTCGATCTAATCTTATCTGTTATGGATCTGCAGTATTTCCATTTTCGTTTTCAATATATTTGATATTTATTCATCCGGCCGTTGAGTACGTTGAATGTGCTGAAATTGCTATGACAGAGCTTCTCTTATTCGTATTAACAACTACTCTAGGAGGAATGGTTTTACGGGGGCGCTAACGATTTAATAATCATGTGTTTCAAATTGCTTGTCCACTGCGAAAAAATTCGTGTAATTTTTGCATCATAGATTACACGTAATTTGTGGTGTGAATTAATTCAAGAAACTATACACGAAAGTATTTAATTCGTGGTCAATTGCACGACTTTTTGTATAGGACAAGTGATTGCTTTGGGATGGAGGGAGTAATAAGTATCTTTGTAGCTTTTTGGATTTTTTGGTTTATGCCCCTTCCTATTAGCTAGATATGCCAAGAAAGATGTATGGTCTGATGAGGGATTATGTGTTGATTTAGGTATGGGGGCAGCGTATGGGACAGCAAAGAGCGGCGTCGGAGTGGCGTCAATGGGTGTGATGAGGCCGGAGCTGGTGATGAAGTCGATTGTTCCAGTGGTTATGGCTGGTGTTTTGGGTATTTACGGATTGATTATAGCTGTGATTATCAGTACTGGGATTAACCCTAAGGCCAAGTCTTATTACCTTTTTGATGGGTATGCTCATCTTTCGTCTGGTCTTGCTTGTGGCCTCGCTGGTTTATCTGCTGGCATGGCTATTGGTATCGTTGGCGATGCCGGTGTTAGGTACTCCTCGTCTCTCTCTGCCTACCTTTCATATTTGGTTTTTGGTTGATTATGTTAGAATTGCTGTTTTATTGATCTGTGGTTAAGGTATTCATTGCGAATTATTTTCCTACCATTTGTAGGATGTTTAAACTTGGTTCATCCTGCATTTTGATCTCAATAAAGTGGTTGAATGCTAATGAGATTCACAAAATTCTGTTTTTGTTTTTGAACTTTTGAAAAAAAAAAAAAAAAAAATCTGTTTTTGAAATTCCTATGATGCTTTACTCACACTTTGCCCAATTCGCCAGGCTGTTAGTTCAACTGAGAGTCAAATTGCTGTAAATCCTGCGATGCACTAAGCTGATTGTGGTGTGTGTCATTGTGTGTAATGATTTCAGGTGCTTGAAATTAGATTGTGTTGTTTTGGATTGTAGGCTATTTGTGGACTGTGGTGTGTGTATGCTTCCTGAGTTAATGCTTCCTGAG
This sequence comes from Gaultheria prostrata, assembly GCA_036023075.1. Taxonomy (NCBI): domain Eukaryota; kingdom Viridiplantae; phylum Streptophyta; class Magnoliopsida; order Ericales; family Ericaceae; genus Gaultheria; species Gaultheria prostrata. Next base: position 17,516 of record JAXBDA010002419.1, read on the forward strand.
TTAATCTGATGGTTACCTCAAGATGTCAATAAGATCATCATACATTGTTACTGTTGTATGTTAGTTTTTTGTGGAACAATGATTCTGCCAAAGGACTTATGGTGTTCACACTTATTGCATTTCTTGAATTTCCAGAAGGATTCTTGTTTGTTGTTCTTTTAGTTGAAAAACATTGAAAAGACTAACGTGATTGGATTCTAGGTTATTTATTAGGTGGTTGAATGCCTCTTGAGCTGAATCGGGTCATTTTGGTGTATTAGCCTTGAGATGTTAAATATATTATGTTCCTGTTGTAAACAGTATTTTGGTAGAACAATGCTGTAGTCAGAGGACTTGCATTGTTCACCATTGTTGCATTCCAAGAATTTCTGAAAGGCTTCTTATATGTGGTTCTTTTATGTGAAAATGATTGTTGTGTTTCGTATACTTGAACTTGTGGTATTTTCGTTAGCTTGATATCTATGACGCTGAGTCTGTGTGGTGTCTGTGGACTACTAAATCAGAGAGAAATGATAGGAATGCTTCTTGCAATAAGAGGTATCTTTCTCAGTTATAGTATGTACCGTCATTTAGAATGTGGACAGTGACATATTTTCTTGGTTTTATTGGCAAGTATTACTGAGTAGCCATGCATGTGCTATGTTTTCTGTACTTACTCTTGCTTGTTCCTTGCGGATTAGGATTTAGGAGGTTTTACGCGTATGTTACACTGTTCTCTAAGTGCTCACCCGCTCAGCCTACATCACAATCATTGGCTTGAATTGGATTGGATTGGAAACAACACGTAACTTTGATGGTTGTCCTAGTTGGTGGGAGGATTTTCGAACATGTCTCATTCTTTTTTACTGCTGTTAATTCCATGTAGTGCTTAGCCTATATTAATTACATTTGCTTGACTTTTGATTTGGGGAAAGAACTTGATGTTTGATGTTATGCTGGTTATTTTCTGAATTCCTTTAGTAACACGAAAAATGTGTATTGCAGAGCCAATGCTCAGCAGCCAAAACTTTTCGTTGGGATGATCCTCATTCTCATCTTTGCTGAAGCACTTGCCCTATACGGCCTTATTGTTGGCATTATCCTCTCATCTCGAGCTGGTCAGTCAAGAGCAGACTAAAGCAGGATTCTGTCCGGTGGGTGTGGTTTGTTGCAATTAATGAAGGATTTTTTTGATGTTCTCTATGGTTTAAGGGTAATTCACTTGAGGAAGTATCTTATGCTCCAAAATTCTTGTAATCGGTGGCCTAGTACCTGGTCTGCCGGATCGTTTGGTTGCTATGTGTCGATTGTAGACTTTAGATTAGTTCTTACACCTGTTCCAAAATAATGTTGTGTATTTTTTTCGTGTTAAGGATGATGATGATGCTGTATTTCATGAACATCAGTTTGCATGTGTTAATAATTATTCCAGTATTGCTTCTCCAGATTCCTCTGTACGCATTTTCATTTTTTGCCAGGTAAGTTCTAGGACTCTGACTTGGCTAAAATCTAGTCAATGTGTTTTTCGGAACCGGGGGCCTGTAGTGAGTTTGCTCACTACACGGATGTAGTGAGCAATTACGGTCATCGGTTCGGCAATCAACGGTCCAGATTAGATTTATTTAATCCAGATCAATTTACATGTAGGATAAGTTCATTTAATCTGGACCGTTGATCGCCAAATTGACGGCTGTGATTGCTCACTACACACGTGTAGTGAATTTGCTCATTACAGGAACCCCAATCCCGTGTTTTTCTTGTAATCTTGATTTCAGAATGTCTACTCCGAATCTTCTCAAGGATTACTGGGTTATGTGGTGATCAGGAAGTTGTAGAGGATTTACCCAATCTATTAGACTGTATTTTGTTGCTTGTTTGGGCAAAAAATAAAATTGCTCAGAGCACATTGTGTTCGAAAAATAAAATTAGTTTGTCAAAAAAAAAAAAGCTTCGTTCCTCATTGCACACTTTTGTTGCTCATTTAAATGTTTGTTTGTAAATATTTTTATCAAGCATAAAGTATTCTTGTCATTTTCTGTTCCCGTTCATAATGTAAGGAATCAAAAAAGTAAATATTTTCGGTTCAAAAAAAAAAGAAGTAAATATTAAATTTAAATCAACTACCACAGAATAAACAAGCCAAAAGTTCAAGATCTCTCAATATTCTTTTGTTTTTTAAGATTTTTAATCTCTGGCTTTTCATTCTTCTGATTCGAGAGACTAAAAATGTAGCTTGAGCAAAAGTTGAAAAAGTTCATTATGCTTTGAATCTATTCAGATTTGTTTGATGCATATGAATTCAATGCATTGAACGGTTTCGAACCTAGTTATATTCAAAATTGTACTACTCCCTTCATCCATTTTTAAGTGTGTTATCTCGTAATTCCAATTTATTTTCTCTCACATCAACTTTTACATTTACTTTCCACCACTTACCCTTATCAATATAATAATACCCACTAACTTTTCAAAAAAAAATCTACTTTTAAGGGCAAAATAGGAAATGTACCCACTAGCTTTTCAAAACACACATTTATTAAGGAACAGCCCAAAATGAAAATGTCTACACTTATTAAGGGACGGAGGGAGTATATGATAATTATATTAATATTGGTTGTTTGAAAAAAGTATATGTTAGTTTTAAGTCTAGGATTTTGAGCACAATTGTATTTGAAAGTATATTTTAACATGAAAAATGCTAACCCATCCAAAGAGTGGAGAATAATAAATACTTTGTATAGGTATTCCAAGCAAAGTTTGTGAAAATATATTGATACCCATAAAATGTGCATTGATATCCGAATTAATTTGTTATTAACAAAACCATTTTAAATAACCCAAGGGTGTTTTTTTAATCAGAAATAACCCCAACCCTTTGACAACGTGGTCTTGCCTTGGGATTTGCCCCCACCTAAGGTCTCAGTTCGATTCCTCTTGCTAGCAAACTCTTGGGTCCTGAGAGTTATATCCAGTTATTATCTACACGGCCCCGGAAATAATCAAAGTGCGCGCAAACTGACCTGTACATCCGGTTGTTAAAAAAAAAAAAAAAAAACAAGACCGACCCTTTTAACTAGTATCCTTGACTTGCATTAACCAGCGACTTGTACTGTATAGGCTCACCGCCCACGTTTTGGTTGGATACGCCATTGGTTGGTGGCTTCGAACCCCTACAGATACGTACAACCGTTAACTATAAAAATACCAGTAACCCATCATCGAGCTTGGCCGGACGTGATCGAATTCGATGGCGGAGGAAGTCAGCTCATCATCTCCCGCCGCCGCCGCTTCAACAACCACCGCATCAACAGTAGCAGCAGCAGGAAGAGCAAAATCATCGACGAGGTTTCTGTGGCCTTCCGTCCTTCGCTGGATCCCTACCTCCACCGACCACATCCTCGCCTCCGAGAAACGCCTTCTCTCTCTAGTCAAGTATCTTCCCTCTCCCTCTCTCTGTATATATGTGTCTGTGTGTGTTGGATCAATTAGAATTCATGTGAATTATCAAATCTCATGCGACCCCTTGATAAGCTAGGGACGGCTAGCGGTATGATAAGGCTGCGTCCGTACAGAGAAACTAAAAAAACTAGGGTAATGTAGGGATATGGACACGACTGTGGTCAAATTATAGCAAATGTAGTCATAATTACACTTTAAGCAAAAGAAATGGCTAAATGACTCGGGTCATAGTCTAATGCCATTATATTAAAGAACCTTTGGACCAAATCTTTATTTTACAATTATACTAAGTATATGAAAGGGAAGTCTTGTCAACGTAGCTTCATCTCTGTGTTGGGTACGGCTTGATATATTTGGGTATTTCTGGTGCATGGCAAAAGTCATAGGGAAAATTTCGATACGTGTTTCATGTAGTGTTTTAAAAAAAAAAAACCATAAAACGTAATTGTACCCGATATGTTACGGGGTTCTGGAAGTACCCGTGTTTCATAGTTGATTAGAGAATTGTGACAGATCTGAAAATCAAAACCCTGTTTAACTTAAATGCGGAGGGGTAGGTTTAATTGTCAATTGTTCGACTCTTTGGGCATTTCTGTGGCTCGTTTCATTTGTACGGAGCTCTAAACTTCATCTTTCTCCCACATTTATGATTTTTGCATCTAGACATGGGAAGTAATTATCAGCTGTAGCCTTTCCTTGATCCTATTGGTGTTTGAATTTTCATACTAGCGATCTTTATTTATGTAGTTGATCACGTTTGGTCTAAGAGATATCGGATGATGTAAAAGTCAAGTCAAATCATATAGCCGCGTACTGTAAAATTCAAGGGGAAGAGGAAATTCCTACTTGTTCGACTCTTTGGGCATTTGTTCATTCCAAGAGAGTGTCGGAATGTAAATTTAGCTGCCACATTGTTGTTCTATTGTGTCTTTGGATTTGCTTTGTTTTTTTTCTTCTCTCTCTTGGAGAAAGAATGTTAGGAGGGGGCGATGAACGAAGGTGTCTCTATCTACTGTTGAGCCGGCCTAGAGGGGCCTCGCAACGTGGAGCGCAACATAGAGGGATCTTTTGTCACTTCCTAAACATGGGCTTGAGTCATTTCCTGACTCCACCCCTACTAAGGGCATTGATGCAAGAAGCCGATGCTGTAGATTAGTAGGTTGTGTCTTCCCAAAAGTTGCCCATGAAACTCGAACTTGTGTCCTTCTAGTCACCACACCACATGGGAGGAGTAAGCTACTTACCACCGGCCACCAACCCAGGTGGTTGTTTCTTTGCATCTTATAGTGACTTGGCTTCTTCTATTTTTATCCTATTCCTGTTGGGATGGAAAAGGTTGGAGTTTTGCTTACAGCTCCTTTGGATTGAGGGAAATAGTGGGAAAAGAAAGGAGAAGAAAGGGAACTCAACTCTCTCCCACGTTTGGATCATGAAAATGGTGGGAGAGGAAGAGAAAAGGTGAGAATCCTAAACCCCTTACCCCCCCTTTTCCCCCCTTTTCGTTTCTCACCAAAAGTGGTGAGATTCCGTGAGAAACAGAATCGCCGGCGGCCGTGAGGTCCACCCCGTCGCCGGATCGCTGTCGGACTTGTACCGTTGTTTTCGTCTCGTTGAGGGGAAGCCGGATCTGTGATCAAAATTAGTTTTTGAGGTCGCCGGAGATGAGAGAGATGACCGGAATGGGAGGGAGAGAGAGTGATTTCTCAGGGTTGTTTGGATGGGAGGGTGAGAAACCACTCCCCTCTCTTTTCTTCTCTCACCATTAATGGAAAACCTTCCCCTTTCTTCTCCTTTCTCCTCTCACCATCCAAAGACACTGTTAGAGTGCAGGTGTAAATTCTGATAATGCAACTGGATTTCTGGGCAGTTATTTGCTAATGGTAATTACTGTAATAAAAAACCTTTGTTTCTTTGCCGTGTGCCCTTTCACAATGATTCCAAAACTACTTTTTCCGCTTCGGTCAACAATGTTGGTACCAATGAATTGCCTGGTTTATATGAAATGCGGTGTTAATAATTGTTTCTACTGAGAATTGTTAGTTGTTCTGCAGTTATTATAGTTCTTACTGAATTGGTGCTTTCCATAATACCAGGACTCCGTATGAGCTAGAACAGGTCAATATAGGTTCTGGCCCACCAGGGTCTAAAGTCAGGTGGTTTCGTTCTGCTAGCGATGAACCAAGGTTCATCAACACAGTTACTTTTGATAGCAAAGATGATTCTCCCACTCTTGTAATGGTCCATGGTTATGGTGCCTCACATGGCTTCTTCTTCCGTAATTTTGATGCTCTTGCCAAACATTTCCGAGTCATTGCTATTGATCAGCTTGGGTGAGTTGTTTTTTCCCGCCTTCTATTATGGGATTTACATTTGTCCGAGTGGAGTTACTTTTTGGTGTTAATGTAGTTTTCTTGGAATAATTCAACTTTGTTGCCAAACTCTTGACTCGAAATTTATCTAAGCTTAAGCTAGAGAGAGGTCATAGGTGTAAGTTTGATATTTTATTTCTTCACGGCTCCCACATTTGGCTAAATTCTCATCTATTAGCGGCCAAACAGATGCCAGTATTTTAAACCCAGGTAGGGAGAGGTTTAAATGGAGAATCAATTGCCCGTTCTGCCACAATATTACATTGTTGGCCACCGAAACATCTAAAAGCTTAAGGAGATAGAAATATTGCTAAACACTTCTGACATTTGTTCTTAATAAAATTCGTAAGTTCCTTACATACAAATATCATAGGGTCCGTCCTTTTAATTTTTCTGGTTCCTTCATGGCACCTGGAAGTTCTTCATTGTTTCTGTTAAAGCATCCAAGTAAAAGCGAATTGGCATTAAGTGGGAGAGGCCGGCTAGAATCTTGTACTAGTTTTTGAAGATATAGGAAACATATGTGGGCTAAGCTCTAATATTCTCAAGCACATGCGTGCACACAGAGAGCTATAGTAAGGATCCTGAACATATGGACCACAACGAGACAGTGCACTTGTGGGACTAGCGAAGGGCAGTGGCAGATTCAGGATTTGTTCTAAGCAGGTGCACAAACATCATGTATTTCAATAGTATCAATAAAAAATATACTTTCATAAGTATATATTGCTACTTGCAAGGTCCAAGCAAGAGACAAGATTGTGTACATGCGACCTAAAAATCATTGATAACTTGAAATTTTATGAATTTTTTCTCGACACATAAGAATTTTAAGAATTTTTTTTCACTCAAGGGACTTGCAGCGGCCAATCCCATAGAATTTTTTTAAATTAGCCTAGAAAACTAGTATTGTGTAGGGGCCGGGCATCCCCTGCACCCCTTCACCACTAACGAAGGGGTAATCAATCCAGAGTGTCTTGCCCAAAGGCCTCTGAGACCTAGCTTCATAATTGATATCATATTAAACGTATATAACTGAGAAGTGGCAACTTTTCACCATATGCAACTTTGACCCTTTTCGGCTTGTCTTTTCTCTTTCGGTCTTTCCTCCCATTTTTTGTTTCATGATGTGGTTGGAGATTGTTTAGGAATGTTTTTCTTATGGTAGGAATATCCTTGTGTACTTAGCATATCCCTTTTTTATTGATGCAGATGGGGTGGATCAAGCAGACCTGACTTCACATGCAAAAGCACTGAAGGTTAGTTGTCCTTTGAGATGGCACATGATCACTATTCCAAAATATCACTTCTCTTGTGATTACTACTATGTGGACACAATCAAGATTGTTTAAGTCTACAACTCTGGAAATTTTATCTCTTGAACATTGATATGATCTCGTTACATGTGGAAGTTATCGTTGTTTGTGAGTTAGAAATATCTAGTTGGGGTACAGTTAATAACTTGCTAGCCTATCGTTTTGCGATACCATATGGCCTTCTTCAGTTTATGATGTCTGCTTCCCTCATTCCTTTTATGAAGTTTGGTGGTAAATCAGTCGGTTCTACCTTTATAAAATGCTTGCACTCTGCATATTTATATCATTTCCCAAGTTTAATCAAGGTTTGAAGTCCTACGCCCCAGGAAACTTTGAGGGTAAAATTTGAAAAATGTGTAGTATCATTGCAGTTGTAACTAGCGAAACTTTTTAGGTTTTCAGCTTATTCGCACTTTCCATTTTAAAAGCTCAAAATCTTCTCAAAAGGCTCCCTTTTGAAGCTGGGCTTGATATACATTTTCAAGTACCCAAAAAGTTTTACTTTTTCCAATTGGGGACATAACATGTTTGTTCATAAATATTTCTTACCAATGTATGACTAGTATTTTCACTTGGAAATAAGGTGATAATCTTGTAAGAGTTGTATCCTAAGTCCCATGTATAATTATGCAGTTTCAGATTCCTAGAAACATACGTTGGACCCTATGTCACCTTGTTTTTCTATGTTGTGCTTCGGGCATTTTCTAGTGACCCTATTGTTGGTATTCTTTCGTGAGTGTTATCGTTGACTCTCAGATTTCTTTAGTTCATATTACATTTTAAGTTTCTGCTTTTATGTGAGGATTTTATCAGCAATTTGTTTTTCTAGAGATTCAGATATTCGTGTAGCTTTAGTCATCAGCAAAAAAGCTTGTTTTAGGAGGACATTTATGTTCCTTAACTTCAAATTCAATGACCAGTTCATCTCTATGTTCCTCTAGAGGATTTGTTTAATACTTGTGCTGTCAATTATCCTCAGGCATGCTCACCTGCTTAAATACTTTGTTTGTTCCACTTCTGTAGATCTTCTGTTTATTGATTTATCTTCTAGTACAATATCTGGCGAGGAACTTCACTCTTATAGCGTGCTTTGATAATGGTGTAATTCATCGTGCAGAAACTGAAGCATGGTTTATTGAATCCTTTGAGGAATGGCGGAAGGCCAAAAACCTTAGCAACTTTATTTTACTTGGACATTCTTTTGGAGGTTATGTTGCAGCTAGATATGCTCTCAAGGTGATTGCATACCCATCTTTGTGTTTTCATTGTCAAGTTTCCCATGTTCTTGTTTGGAGTTCCATATACTTACCTTGGCTTAAAACCATTACTGATGTCGATGTTATTTATGTATAGCATCCCGAGCACATAAAACACTTGGTTTTAGTGGGGAGTGCTGGGTTTTCATCCGCGACGGATGCTAGGTATGAGCCACTAATTCGTTTCAAAGCAACTTGGAAAGGAGCTGTATTGAGTCAGTTATGGGAATCTAATTTTACTCCTCAGAAGATTATTAGGTGAGTTTTATTTTATCTTATGTAGCTTCATATTCCTTTTATCCATTTTTTTTTTCAATTATCGGTACCAAATCGACACCTTTCCTGGATTTGTTGAATTCTCTATGTATTTGGCACTTTCTATTTTCTCCAGCACAATTAATTGGGACTTATTTGGTATGTGGCTTTTGTGGGATCTGTTGTGTAGAGGTTTGGGCCCCTTTGGTCCAGATCTGGTCCAGAGGTATACCTCTGCTAGGTTTGGTGCATATTCAGAGGGGCAAGTTTTGAGCGATGAAGAGACCAGATTGCTGACAGGTATATTTAAAAGGCTTTATTTGTTGGTCTTTGGCGCGTTGTGATTTCTATGATCAAATGGTTATTTTTTCTTGTGAAGATTATGTGTATCATACTCTGGCCGCAAAAGCTAGTGGAGAGCTGTGTATGAAACATATATTCGCCTTTGGAGCATTTACACGGGTGCCTCTTTTACAATGGTACAGTTCCTCTCCATTGAACTTGTTTAACATATTTGTACAAAGTTGTTATTGATATCCATTTACTTACCTCGTGGCTGGAAATCACATGCTAAATATCCCCTCCCCACCACCCAACCCGGAGAAAAGAATACAGAAACTAAGCAAGTTTTTGATGGTAGTAAAGCCACTACCCTCTTTTGTGTGCGTCACTGAGTTGCGTATTGAGGTACAAGGATGACTTCTTTCCAGAACGATTCCTTCCACTTCAAACATTGTTGAATGGAGTGGTGCCTGCTCTCATGTGATGATTTGCTTGGATACTTGGTGGAGTCATGCGCTTTCGTATTTACTTGTAACTTTTTTCTCCCTTTTGCTACGTACGGCTGAAGTTGTCTTCCATTTCCCTTCCAAGAAGAGAGAGAAGCAAATGCATAGTTTCATAATTTCATTCTTTTTTCTTTCTGTTATACTCGTATGTCTTAAACATCGACTTTATTCATTGGTTGTCTCAACTCAAGAGATTGCGACTATTTGAACTGTGGTATAATAAAGGGAGAATTTCTTCCCTCAGCTAAAAGTACGGTGTTTTTTGGGGGAGTGTGTCACCGATTTAGTTGTATCAACTGATTAAATGACTGTTCTAGGCATCTTTTCACATTTGAGTTATCCATTTACGAAATTGTTGGAAGGAGTGAATGGAGATTACGCAATCTTATTGTTGACTCTGTATGCAGTGCATCAGAATGGAAAGTGCCAACTACTTTTATATACGGCTACGAAGATTGGATGTCATATGAAGGAGCACAAGAAGCTCGCAAGCATATGAAGGTCCCTTGTGAAATTATACGGGTCCCTCAGGTCTGTATGTCTGTCTCTCTCTCTCTGTCTCTCTCTAAATGCGAAAAGAAAAACTTGGGAAAATGCTTACGTTTACTGTTTCATGGAAGAAGTTTTGTTTGTATATTTGCAGGGTGGCCATTTTGTATTCATTGACAACCCAACTGGTTTCCATTCGGCTGTGTTATACGCTTGCCGCAGGTTTCTCTCCTCTGGCGCAGATTATCACTCCTTACCTCAAGGTCTGATATCTGCCTAAGGCCCTAAAAGGGATTAGTGTATGTTTTAGTCTCATGTCTTGTGAAATGTGAATAATAATGTTTATCATTTTTCCTCCTTTAGCACGTGAGTAATTGTATGTAATTTAAATTTAACCATTCGGTAAGATGTATTTATATGGTCTGATTCCATGTACGTTACCAAATTTGTAGCATATGGTTGTGTATTTAGTCATAGAACAGACACCTGGTTGATTTAGCAATGAACTGTTGAATCTGTATGCCGAGCCAAATTGTTTCAAGCAACTAGCTCCGACGAACATGGAAATATGTGATTTATTAACAGAGGAATGACTTTTTTGTGTTTTTTTTTTTTTTTTTTTCTTGTTTCATGAAAAGAAAGAGAAGGATTGGAAGCCTTCAGGTTACTTCATTTTCAGATATCATATGGAATGATATTTACTACTGCCAATAAGAGACTGTACCCCCAGCTTCGTAGTGATGTTCTTACACATTAAGCAAAAAAATTAGGTCGATATAGGTTGATTCGACAACAGAGAAGAGAATACATTCTTTCCACTTTGGGTGGAAACCCCATGGTTTCCGCTACCCATTGTGGACTTCATCGTGCACTTATTCTGGTATTCTGAACCGTTCATCTTGTAAGGCCCACAAATTAGTATGTCTACACGAAAAATTAGCTTACTCAGACATTGCTTTTCTTGGTTTTTTGGACTGACGAAAATATCTTTCTCAGACATTGATAGATATATAGGAGTTTTAATTTTGATTTATAAAATAGACAATCATGAAAAAGTTGAAGTTAAAAATTATTGACCGTTCATTTTGTGAACCTAAGTTCAATATTTAATATACGTATCAATATCCGATCAAGTGAATTTTTGGCATGGATATACTATTTTGCGAGGCTTACAACATAAAGGGTGTAAATTACTCTTGACAAACCCACGGTGGGTCCCACAAATGTACAATACGAAGATGAGAACATGTAATACTTCTACCAAACAAAGCACAAAAGATCACAACATGAGACTAAATCCCTTCGTGACATCGTGAAATCCCAGCAAGAGTAGCAAAATACAATGATGAAGTTTTCATCCACTAAAGTTAGTAGATAAGACGATGGCGTTCAATATTCGGGGACCATTAACGGTTCCTTCCAAAACAAAAATAATATGAGATACTGACTTGAAACAAATAGTTATACCAAGTAAATTCAAACTAAAATTTGAACCGAGCAGTCAGTTTCGTTAGAACGATCAAAGAATTGATCCTTGAAACCAGACAAGTTTTACTCTAAGCACCATAGCTCATTCTGCATATTGCACCTACAAAGCAGATACAATTTCAACGAGAAAATATTCTTTGATACATCTTATAACTTGCTAGAGAATGTTTTCAAACATCCGACCAACATAGACGACAATGCAGCGCAAAAATGCCTCAAAAGAATATTTGATGTAATGAACAACTGCGCAACAGATACGATACTTTATTCATTGTCTACATGGTTAGAGAGAGCAAAGCGATCAGCTCTTAGCCTTTTGCCATTGGACCAAAACAAAGGGAAAGAGAACACAAATAGTAAAGCTAACAAATTCGCTTAAAAATGTTATTGAAACTTCCCCAAATGTTCAGTTTCAGCCCAAGTGAAACAAAAAGCAGGTTGAAAGGCAAATTTGCAATTACAAACTTCACAATATTGTGATTAACCTAGGAAGAAACAAAACTTTCACAAAAGGTTACCAGGCTTAGTTAGTCGGATGAAGCCCTATGGTCAGTTTATTTTAACGGAAATATGAACTAGAAGTATATAAGAAGGAGAAAACATATTCAGCAGTGAAGTCAAAGGTGCAACTGAGTAAGAAACACACACACAAGGTATACACCACAGATGGGAAACAACAGACAAAGTGACAAACTAAGACGAGACATAGAACTAGGCCCTGGGCTAGGAGAGGATAAAGCCAGCTTTGGCATAGGTTCTTGTTGCCTGTGCTAGCCTTAACACCTCTCGACGCACTAATGGTGTTTCATTGTCTCCAATAGAACTAAAAAAGACAACAATTTAGAGTTATCTAACAAATATCCAAGGATTTAAGCCGAAAGATCCTCTAATTTCCTCTCGCACCACATTTGATAGATCACAACAAAAATAAATAGCATCGTACCTTTCCTGAAACTTTTCCCTTTACATGTCGGGCAAACAATCTATTTCTCATCATTTAAGCTTAGGGTGGTCTCTAGTAATCTGAGTCTTTACGGGAATAACTTTCCAATTTCCACATGGCACCTGAGAATAGTCACTCGAAAAACAAATGCTAATGAGATTCCATTGCTCCTCCATCAGACAGGATCAAGCCCTGGTAACAGGAATTCCAGGGCTAGCAAGTCTATCATTACTATTTAGTCCATAGTGGACTGTGATCCACAGAATGAAGGTCCATCTACGGACCTGTCTGCTGAACCAACCTATTTCATCATAGTGGACTGAAACCTTTACCCTGTACTTGTCAGGTAAACAACCTATTTCATCATTTAAGCTTACCAGGGTCGCTACTAATCTGAAAGCTTTTCCCTTTACCTGAGAATGGTCACTCAAAAAACAAGCGCTAATGAGGTTCCATTGTTCCTCCATCACACAGGACCAAGCCTTGGTCATAGGAAATTCCAGAGCTAGCAAGCCTTGGACTATGATTTAGTGAATGAAGGCCCATCTAGGGACCTATCTGCTGCACAAAACAACTGAGAACCATTTCTTTGATATCATGGGGACAGTCTTCTAGTAACCTCCCAAGCTCCTCTTGATTGTGTAGTCGGCATTCTTGGCTAACAACCAAACCACTCTGTCTACCTTTGAGGTGTCTGGCATTACATGTGCAAGGGTATGGTGACTGATTTCCTGGGTCACCCAGTTCCTCTCCCTAGGCCAGTTCCGCCCTCTTTTACTGGTAATTGAACACCTTGCCAGCTAGGGATCTCAAGATCATAAACAACCCCATCCCCAAATCTCTTAGGTACATGCCCCAAAGGGTGCCCACTTCATCCAGCCCCGAGAAATGGATTTTTAAGCTATGATGCACGGACACAGGGACACGAAATTCTAAAAGAATGGGGATACGGACACGGTGGAGGACACGTCATGTGTATATTTATTTATTTATTGTATTATATATATATAATTTTTTTTAGAAAATGCAACAGCACCGGAAAGTTCCGTGTCTACTGATGAGGAGATCTATATATATGGCCAAATTAAACTTTTTTTACCCCAAGTTTTGATTAATTATAAATTTACCCCATAAAGTTTAAAAAAAAATTCAATTTTACCGCCGCCGTGTCCCCCTCCAAAAATTCAAATTAGCCGTGTCCCCATCCACGTAGCGTGTCCGGACACGTGTCCCGCCGTGTACCCGTGTCCGGCCACTACGATATGGGTACCCCGAGAAGTGTCGGTGCTTCGCAGGAGTTAAGCTATTCCTACCATTATATTGAATCAAGGGCTGACAAATGGTTTTAAGACTAGACTCTTTTCTAATACACTATGAAGAATCAGCAGGAATAGGCAAAATACATAAACAACTACACAAAACAAGAGAAATTGCACTCACATCATTTTCATTCATCAGAAAGGAAGAAGATATAACAATGAGACATATACAGAAGGAAAATATAGAGCTAAGACTGCTAAGTTGATGCATATACAGGATATCTAGAAGTCATTCTATGTGATTCCTAGCATTGCCTATTGGTATTGGGTGAAACAAGGCTCTCCAGATAAGTTGCTGCTTCAAAATTAAATCCTTCCGTTACTAAATAATAGTCCACGTTTCAAAATGATAGTCTATCATGTTGAATAGTACACGTTTCTAAATGATAGTCCATCACTTTATGTCTGTGGGAGTTGGGTGGATTTAGTGAGTTAGTTTAGAGGGGGTCTAGAAGGGGGTCTAGAAGCTATCTATAGCCCTAAACCCCAAACGTCTCTGCCAAAACTCGAACCCTGATCTCATTTGTGGAAAAATTTGGAGATACTACCGCTAACCACGATGGTCTAGAAGCTATCCATATCATGTTTTTAATTCCAATTTTCGAACGTGTTAGTGCCACACATGACACATGAGAGAGCCAAACCCTTCTGAAAAATAGATTAATTTTTAAGTTTTTATGTCTTCAAAAAATTAAAAGAGAAAAATGTGTCAACTGTGAAAAGCCATTACATTGACTCTCGCTTTCGCTTATCACTAGTGGTAGCATCCGCTTTCGCCTTTGCTCTCAATCCTTGCTTCTTTATGTTTTTAATTTTTATTCTCACGAATTTCACTGTCTTGAATATTTCCTTCGTCCCATTTTAAGTGACCCATTTGAAAAATAAGAATTTTTGTGGACATTAAAAGACGAACTTCCATGAAATATTTTTAATTTTTTTATATTGAGTACTTTTATTTGATATAAAACAAATTAAGAATTATATAGAGAAATATATATTTTGTAGGAATTCGAAATTGTATTTATTCCCATAGTGGCTACTTTAAATGGAACAGAGAGAATATATTCAAGCTCGAATACACTTACACTCTTGCTCACATACATTTTACGTGACTTCTTAGTTATCTTGATATATATTCAAGGCTGGTTGCACTCACGGACATGCTTTATGTGACTATTTTAGGGGTGTAAATGAGTCGAGTTGAGTTTTGTAGAGCTTAAGCTTGGCTCATTTAGTAAACGAACAAAAAATCGAGCTCGAGTTTATGTTGTTCGTAAACAAGCCGAGTTAAGATAATTTACTTAATGAGCCTCCTTAATCAAGCCGATTCTATATAGTAAACGAGTTAAATTTTCAACGGTACTGCTGCCATCGATTCATCACCAAATTGAGACGATTAGAGGTCCACGGAGTACAAATCGCCATTGGAATGAAGAATGAGACGCTCGTGTTTGTTGGTGGTGTTGCGATTGAGATGTGCTTGGATGAAACGAGGTTGGGAGATTAGAGACCGCCAAGGTTTGGAAACGCACCTGAATCTGCAGAGGGAGACGACGGGGAGTCTTGAGAGTATGTCGAAGATGATCTCCGCCGGAAGGTTCGACATTTTTCTGTATCACATCGAGATGTCGATTCGTTTTAGCTCAGAGAGGTCGATTCTTTCGATTTAATACTCAAAATCATTTCTTGCTTAAGAAATGAAAGGTCATAAAGATTACTAGCAGGCTTGCTTGCTTGGGGATTTGCATGCGCCATGCGGCATTGGATACGTAACGTCCTGGGTTTTGGAATTTCAATACTCCCTCCGTTACTAAATAATGGTCCACGTTTCAAAATGATAGACAAATCTATCATTTTAATAGTCCACGTTTATAAATGATAGTCCATCATTTTTCATTTTTTTTTTCCGATAAACAAAGTGATAGTCTATCATTTTAATAGTCCACGTTTATAAATGACAGTCCATCATGTGTTTTTTTTTTTGTCATTCTATAAATATTAGTGGAGGTTAGTGACTTAGTTTAGAGGGATTTAGAAGCTATCTATAACCATAAACCTCAAACGTCTCTATCGAGACTCAAACCATAGTCTCACTTGTGAAAGAACCAGGAGATAATCGTTAACCACGATGGTCTAAAAGTTATCCATATCACATTTATAAGTCCAATTTTCGAACGTGTTGGTGCCACACGACAAATGAGAGAGCCAAGCCCTTCTGAAAAATAGTTTAATTTCTAAGTTTTTATGTCTTCAAAAAATTACGTAAAAGACAAAAATGTGTCAACTGTGAAAAGCCATTGCATTGACTCTCGCATTGACTCTCGCTTATCACTAGTGGTAGCATCCGCTTTCGCCTTTGCTCTCAATCCTTGTTTTTTTTATGTTTTTAATTTTTATTCTCACGAATTTCACTGTCTTGTATATTTCCTTCGTCTCATTTTAAGTGACCTATTTGAAAAATAAGAATTTTTGTGGACGTTAAAAGACCAACTTCCATAAAATATTTTTAATTTTTTTTATATTGAATACTTTTATTTGGTATAAAACAAATTAAGAATTATATAGAGAAATATATATTTTGTAGGAATTCGAAATTGTATTTATTTCCATAATGGCTACTTTAAATGGGACAGAGAGAATATATTCAAGCCCGAATACACTTACACTCTTGCTCACATACATTTTAGGTGACTTTTTAGTTATCTTGATATATATTCGAGGCTGGTTGCACTCATGAACATGCTTTTATGTGACTATTTTAGGGGTGTAAACGAGTCAAGTTGAGCTTTGTAGAGCTTAAGCTCGGCTCATTTAGTAAACGAACAAAAAATTGAGCTCGAGTTTAGGTTGTTCGTAAACAAGCCGAGTTAAGATAATTTACTTAATGAACCTCATTAATCAAGTCGATCCAAATTTTACCAAGTTTATTTACTAAACAAGCCTAAAATGTGAACTCAAATTCGAGCTCGATTTGATTACTGAACCAGTTGAGCCAAGAGAGCCGCATGTGACTCTTCTTTGTTCTTCGATCATAAACGGACATAGACTGCGGAAGAGTCTTTTACCACTGCAAAACACCAATGGAAGCTCTGTCATTAAGCATCGGCATCTCCACTCCTCGTTTTCTACCACCACTACCACCACCACCACCACCACTGAACACCAAAAAGCCCCAAAAGCTCTCCGCCGTCACAAACGGCGCCAACAACTTCTCCGCCAGCAAATGGGCCGATCGCCTCCTCTCCGACTTCCACCCCTCCACCACCGCCACCACCACCACTCTCTCTCCTCCCCTATCCCCTCCCTCCCGCCACGTTTCCATGCCCATAGACTTCTACCGAGTACTAGGAGCCGAAATGCATTTCCTGGGGGACGGCATCAGGCGAGCGTACGAAGCTAGGGTTTCGAAGCCACCGCAGTACGGGTACAGTGAAGAGGTTTTGATTAGCCGAAGGGAGATTCTTCAGGGCGCTTGTGAGACACTTGCAAACCCTAAGTCGAGGAGAGAGTATAATCAGGGAATCGCTGAAGATGAGTTTGATACTATTCTTACTCAAGTACCATGGGATAAGGTAGTTTTTTTGTTATTTTCTTTGAGCAACTGATGCATTTCTTTTTGTAGTATTTTGTTTCATTGACTGCACACTTCAAATATGTAGAGAAGTTGAATATTCCCACAGTTACCATTCTTTCCACACAGGGCCTTGGGCTCGATTTGGGTAGACTTGTACTATTTCACAATGGATTTAATGTTCAATCTTCGAAATATTAGAGGTTTAGGCGTTTAGGTCTAAGGATTTGTTTGGCTTCTTTAAAGAAGAATAATTTATTTTAATATGTAGCTTTTAAGAATCAAGTGAGCAAAGTGTTATCCGTTCCTATTTCAACCGTAAATCTACCTAAGAACTTGTGGCTGGAGTAGTTCGATGTACCTGGGCCCACATACATCGTATGCTATGCTCTACGCACAATTGTGTTGTTCCGGGGTTGTGTTCTTAAATTGTGTTACGAGTGTTGCTCACAATGTGAAGATTCAATTTATCACTAAGAAAGCCGGAAAACAATAATCTTTACGTAGACCTTCCAAACAACTTTGCTTGTTTTATGGAGGAAACAACCCAAAGCTGAGTTTTTAAAAAATCGTGAAGGAAGCCCATTCTGTCTGGAACTTGAGGAAAGGAAGGGAAAATAATTAAGAAGAAATGTGTTGAGGAAAGTAGAGTGGAAATTTTACCGTGTTACTTTATTCTGTTATTTTCTGTTCTCTTTCTGAGTTTCTTCTCTAACCAAACAATAGAAGATGCTTAGCAAAAAAATAATAGAAGATACGGAGTAAAAGTTTTTAAACTTTCCATTTTCTTTTGTTCCTTTCGACAAGGTCCAAACAAAAGCTAGGGCAGAAAAATAGATTAGGGTAGAAGGTATGTTATTTATTGAGTTGGTACAACTAATATCCTTAACATGGTGTCAAAGCACTTCTAACAAATAGTCATTTCAAATCCATCAGGACAAAGTTCAAAACTTATTGTGGAAGGCTGTGAATAACCTATTTTGAATTTGAGATATTCTCATTGAATACTGATGGTACATCCCTTCAGTTGAAATCCTTATCTATTTAAATTTGGTGGGGTGCAGGTTCCTGGAGCTTTGTGCGTGTTACAAGAAGCAGGAGAGATTGAAGTGGTTCTTCAAATTGGAGAGAGTTTATTAAGAGAGAGGTTGCCTAAGGCATTTAAGCAAGATGTTGTATTGACTGTGGCACTCGCTTATGTTGACATATCGAGGGATGCAATGGTGGAGTCCCCACCAGATTTTATCAAGGGGTGTGAAGTGCTTGAGAGGGCATTGAAGTTGTTACAGGTTCTCTCTCTCTCTCTCTCTCTCTCTCTCTCTCTCTCTCTCTCTCTCTCTCTCTCTCTCTCTCTCTCTCCATTAGGTTCCGTGAATTGCTGAACTAACAGCCTTAACACTCAAATGAATCTATTCTTGATTAGTAGTTCTTTTGTGCTATTGTAGTTTGATGCAGCACTGACTTAGAGCACCCAAAGCCGGGGTGATGTGCAATTCTACAAATGGTAGAACTGCCAAAGCTGTTTGTGCTTCATTGGATGTTAATCTTTTAAATGGTGCTTTCTTTGCCGACCTCAATTAAGTGATATAGTTGTTTTTCGAGGGTATTTTTTCATAAAGCATAGTTTTTTAAACCTGTCAAGGGTGGTGATTTTTGTCTTCCTCCAAAGTGTTTTCTGTTTTGGAAAAATTTTCAAGCTGTCTCATGTAAGGTCGAATTTGATTTAGTGGGCAATAATTTGTCAATGGGTTGAGACTTGAGCGTCAGTACACTTGAGAAAATATCCAAATGTGGTAGATGTTATATGCTCAAGGATTGATTCCTGATTCTGTTTATCACTTCTGCATGCAATTTGGCAAAGAAATGTGCCTGTCCTGAGCAAATTCTTTACGATTAAGAATATTCGTTTCATGCAGGAGGAAGGTGCCAGCAGCCTTGCACCAGATTTACAATCACAGATTGATGAGACGTTGGAAGAGATCACCCCACGTTGTGTTCTTGAGCTCCTATCTTTACCTCTTGCTGACGAGTATCAGACGAAAAGGAGAGAAGGTCTTCAAGGTATGCGCAATATTCTGTGGGCTGTTGGAGGAGGGGGTGCAGCTGCCATTGCTGGTGGCTTTACTCGTGAAGACTTCATGAATGAGGCCTTCTTACGTATGACTGCAGCAGAACAGGTGATTCACCACAGTATCTTTTCAAAACCAATCTTTTGATTTTTAGAGCAACCCAATCTTCCATTTGGGAGAATCAAAGTAACGTTTTGTAATACATAAAAAATTGGGTTTAGAGGATGTCGCTACTCATGCAAACTCCAATTACACATTGCTATCGATCTGTTTAATCTTCATCTCGAAGATTTACACTCTTTTCCTCCAATCATTTTCTGTCATTCCAAATATGATATTTTCTACTATTTGTTCTCGGAAGTGAATCTGCATTTTTTTATCCCAGACTCGATGTATGGACTCATCCTCTTGAATGCAGCACCATTATCATCATAAATGTAGTAATAGTGGATTTGTTTGAATTCACTTCTTACTTACTGTGTTTTGTTTTCCCTTTTTCCCTCGCACTGGTGAAAGGTTGATCTTTTCGTTGCCACACCCAGTAACATACCTGCGGAAAGTTTCGAAGTTTATGGCGTGGCACTTGCTCTTGTTGCTCAGGCTTTTGTGTCTAAGAAACCTCATCTCATCAAAGATGCCGATAACCTGTTTCAACAACTTCAGCAGACCAAGGTTGCTGCTTTAGCAAATCCTGTTTATATAAATACTGAAAAAGATAACCGTGAGATGGACTTTGCATTGGAAAGGGGTCTCTGTTCGCTGCTCATTGGAGAGCTCGATGACTGTCGCTCATGGTTAGGCTTAGACGATGACAATTCACCTTTTCGAGATCCATCTATCGTCAACTTTGTCTTAGAACATTGCAAGGATGATAAGGACAGCGATTTTCTTCCTGGACTCTGTAAATTGTTGGAGACTTGGTTGATGGAAGTGGTTTTTCCAAGATTTAGAGAAACTAATGGTATTACGTTTAAGCTTGGAGATTATTATGATGATCCCACAGTCCTGAGATATTTAGAAAGTTTTGATGGAGTTGGCGGGTCCCCATTGGCTGCTGCAGCTGCTATTGTAAAAATTGGGGCTGAAGCTACTGCAGTGCTTGATAGTGTGAAGGTTAGTGCAATTAATGCACTGCAGAAGGTGTTTCCTATTGGGAAATTTGATGGGAATGTTAAACATGGAGAAAATGGGGATATAAACAGTACTGTTGCCATTTTAGAAAATGAGGAGACGGGGTTTCGACAGGATCAAGATGATTCCACGGACAAACTTGATATTTCTGGGAAAACTAATGATGATGAACGACGTGAGCAAGTAGTGATTAGTTACAGAATAAAAGATGCAAGTGTGAAGATTATATGTGCTGGTGTGGTGGTTGGACTCCTTACTTTGGCTGGATTGAAGTATTTTCCATTTCGGAAGGGCTCTTCAATTCTACGTACTGAAGCTAGTTCAGCAATGGCTTCTGATGATGTCAAAGTAGGTATGACCTGATGATACTTGTTTTTCCATTTTCCCTATGAGAGGAATCCTTAGGCCCATTCATTGTCATGCTTCTACGAACATTGTATGCTGGTTTCTGCAACTGATTACGTGGTAAGAGAGACTGATAGAGCCTTATATGACAGGATTACCTAGAATAGCCACACACATTGAAAATAATCATCTAATACAAATATAATGTTAAAAAATCTCTAGAAGGTGAAAGTAACAACCCTGAATCATTTATTCCTAGATAATGATTCAGTAACACAATGTGAAACATTTCTACGCTCTATATTCGTGATGTGCCTCAGTTATGGAACCGTCCTACGAACGTATCCGTCCTTGTAAATTTGATCTTATTGTTGCTTTCTGCAGCAGCTTTATCTATTTATATCTTTTGTCAGTTTATTCCTTTGAATTCTGATGCAATTCACATCTTGTAGCGGCCTCTGTAGCTGAAAATCATGAGGGAATTCCAAGAATGGATGCAAAAGTTGCAGAAGGTTTGGTTCGCAAGTGGCAGGACATCAAATCCCAGGCTCTTGGACCTGATCATTGCCTTGGAAAATTGTCTGAGGTGAGAGCACTTCGCCATTTATATGCTTTTATGGGGGTAGTGATTAGGATGTAGTCCCCTGTACACCTATGACTTCAATTCTACGCGGATTTGCTGGGACAATAGCATTTTCCAGGTTATTAGCACCCCCCAAATACCCACACTTGGTGCAACTGTGTATTTTACACAAGGTGTGCCGAGTTTGAGACTTGCTGAATATCTAGCTGTATATTCATTGTATTTGTTGTTTCTAGTAATTTTCCTGGGTATGCAAGGGATGCGATTAATTTTTCTCGAATATGTACTGCATTGTGTATGTACCTGATATCCTGCAGTTGATATATGAAATACAATCACACAGTAGGTTGGGTAGCCACCAATAGGTGTTTTTAACTTGGGCCAAACCCTTGGCTAAAAATATATGAATCTCTCTGTACGGATATGTGATGCACTCATGCACCTGATTCGTAGATATAAGTCGTGGTTCTTAAACTTCATTGTTTGGTTGAAATTACATTGAGTACTGTTTAGTAGACATTGTGATGATGATGATGAAAATTACCCAAAAAAAAAAAAGACATTGTGATGAAATGATAGAAGTAAATATACGTCTTCAGAAGTTCTGATTATCTATAAATTATGGTGCCAGGTCTTGGATGGTAATATGCTAAACATTTGGAAAGATCGTGCTGCAGAAATTGCTGGACATGGTTGGTTCTGGGACTACATTCTTGAAAACTTGACTATTGACAGTGTAACTGTCTCAGCGGATGGGCGGCGTGCCATTGTGGAAGCAACGCTAGAAGAGTCAGCATCCCTAACTGATATGGCGCACCCGGAGCACAACGATTCATATAGTACAACCTACACGACGAGGTATGAGATTTCGAGTACGAAGTCAGGGTGGAAGATTACAGAAGGAGCTGTCCTCAAGTCATAATCCTGATTTTAGGACATTGCAGTGACTTTTTGCGTAAATGTTAGCCTTTGACTCTTCCAATTTTGTTTACCTTTTTGTTCGAGTGGCTGAGCTATTGAGGTTTCCCGGTGTATATGTTTGTTTTGCACCTGCTTGCATTTGCGTACAGACATGGCTGCAAAACCATCTGTGGAAACTTTTGATTTTCCCAATTTTCTTCAGTTTAGATTGATGGTAACGGGGTTACTTTTTCCCAACTTAACCTGGGAACTCTACACGGTAAAGTTGAAGCTGCGTGATCCCACTCACAGACCTAGTAGAGACCTAGGTATCATAATCCTTTACTAGGATCCTTCAGTCCCGCTCTCAACTCTCGTTTAGCACTTCCGTTCTCTAATATCTTCGAGGAGGTTCTCTTTGATTTCGAGTTCTCTCGGATGCTCTATAACCTCTAGATCTCCATAATTTTGTAATGTGTTGCGAAGAGTATTCAAGAGAAATTAAGAGTAATTTGTTGACCTTTAACAATCAATGACGCATTCCATCACCATTTAGAGATTGATAATGCGTGGTTAGATATCATGCCTCATTTTCATTGGGTACTATGCACATTTTCATTGGGTACTATGCACATAAGAGGAGATAGAGTTGATAAATTATAAACTCTTTGTGGGTTTGGGTTCTCATTGCCACCAACTCTTTGGGGCAACCTCACTCCTACGTGCATGCGTGCGAAAATGCTTTTGGAAGAGTTGTATAGATTAGTCCGAGGTGCATGCAAGTTAGCTTGGGATACCCTACAATTCAGCTTCTCAGTTTGGCTCTTGAGGGTGTCACCATTTGAGGCATGAAACCGTGAACTTGTTGAAACATTTGCCGTTCAGTGACAAGCCAAGAAGGTTAAAATTAAATACTAGTATTGCTAATAAACCAATCATACACTGAACATTTTAAACGTTAGGATACCTAAAGGTTTGCCCTATTTTGGTAATTTCTTTCGTGTTTTCCTGGTTTTTGGTCTAGTATGAAGAAAATGGAAGAAACCATCATGTGCAAAAAAAAAAAAAAAACATAATTTGAATATCCAAAATGTTTGATTTAGTGTTAAAAGGGAAATTTATGGGTTTTTTTTTTTTTGAAATTGAGGAGTTTTTGTCTTAGTTGGATGAACCTGGATGTGTTAAAATAAAATAGGACCTCCGGCTAAATGCCCTAACAATGAGAGACCGAGGGGCGGATGAGACGGGGCGACCGTCCTACTAAAGTTTCAAAATTTCTTTAGAATCATAAAGTTTCAAAATTTCTTTAGAATCATAGTACTCGCTTCATCCCTTTCTAAGTGTGTTACCTCGTAATTCAAATTATTTTTCTCTCACATCAACTTTTACAACTCTTACATCTACTTTTCATTACCTACCATTCTCAATATAATAACATCCACTAACTTTTAAAAAAGGAATCTACTTTTAAGGGCAAAATAGGAAATGTACCCACTAACTTTTCAAAACACACACTTATTAAGGGACAACCCGAAATGAAAATGTACACACTATAAAAGGGATGGAGGGAGTAGTAGTTTTTGTCTTAGAAACGTTAAATTATATTAGTTCGTCTGCCCAATGTGTTTTAAAGGAAAATCTAATAGCCACCCATGCAAGATATTTTTCAAAAGTTTCATAAGCATCCTCTTAAGATTGTAGGCATCTATAAAAAATTAATAATAGGTTCAATATTTTATCTTTTGAAATAACTAAGGGGTATAATATTGTATACATCTACAAGTATATATGCCTACGTTTTTACAATTGTATAGGTTGATCAAAAATATCTACAATCATTTTTTTTAGTACCGTCTTTGTAAAATTTACCTCTTGTTGAGGGTAGTCAATATCTCACCCTCCATAAATTTAGAATCATCAAAAATACATCGAAAGATTTAAGAGTATGATAGATCTAGAATGGCGGAGACTTTCTAGAAGATATGGAATCTAAATTATTCTAGAGCGGTCTAAAATGTTGGAGAATGTTTTTATCTTTCACGAAGTATATAGAAGGAAGTTAGAGAGTTTCAAAAATTTCTAGACGATTTTGGAGTGTAAAACTCTACCATATAGGCTGATTGAGAGTTCTGGAATATTGTGGAGATGTGGGGAAGGAAGGATATTTTCTAACAGAATTTTAGAGAGGGAATGAAAATAATCATAGTCCTTCACTGAGGAGGTAGAGCTATAAAAAGAAAAGAAAGAACAGACTCAAGTAGAATGTGCTACTCTACAAGCATGCATAAAAAGAAGAGAAGTCTGAGTAGGGTTTTAAAGAGTAGACTCAGTAGAGTAAGAGAAGAAGAGGGAGAGACAACGGGGATAGAAGATATGGAAGGCATAGGTAATTTTGATGTTCTTCTTCCAGCTGTCTTTGTATTTGTTTAGTCCTATAGATGTTCTTCTTCCACTGTCGACTGATTAATGACATTAAATTTATCTGTTGGGTAATTCTTACTTAGGGTTTTGAAAGAGAAGAGAAGTCTGAAAGGGTTTTAAGGAGGGGAACCAAAGAAGAAGGGAGAGAGAGAGAGAGAGATAAGACATAGAAAGCAAAGGTAACTGTCTCTTTATCCCTCTGAGCATGTTCATCTACTTGAAATTCCTACCCAAAAAGTGGTCCATTGATGTTCATTTTCCAACCGTTCTATTGAAATTCCCAACCAAAAAGTGGTTATCATCTGAGCATGTGTTTGATTGTTTACAAAGTTCTTCAAACCTTCTTTGGGCATTGATATGTTGTAAATGTTACTATTGTTGTTTCGTTGAGGTTTTCTTAGTCAATGTTGTTATTTGAGTTGGTGGTTTGTGTTAGTTATTTTAGTTTGGCATTTTTCGGGGTTGTTTAAAACACACCCTGCTTCAATTAATTTTCTATTTCCTTTGAATTGTAATGGGTAGGTTGAATAGGGGGTAGTTTTCGGGGGTAGTTTCTCGCGCGATGCTCCTTCATTTGTCTTTGGCTTTTTGACCCTGTGAAGCCGTTTGAATTCGACAAAGGTAAAATCATCACGGCATTTCATACATA